>WNGS01163002.1:12276027-12277787 GCA_020271785.1 Procambarus virginalis | reverse complement strand
TAATAACGTGGTCTTAGCGTGTGTGTTTCTCGCACGTACGTGGATGTTCCATCGACTTATGTGTTTATGTGTAATTTCTCATTTATTGGATGGGAGAAGGGAGATGTGTAATGTAGACATCGTTGAGTCCCAGACACAGTGGGACCATGGATGTAGTGGGAGCAGTGCATTACGGACACCGATATCGTTGTCCGAATAAAGGGATATAAATACAAGTGATTTAGGAACCGACTGATGGTCCTAATTCGAGGACTCAGGTAGGTCTACAACTCTTGTACAAGCTCCTGGAATAACGGTTTCGCGTGTGCTTTTTACAGTCAGGATAATAACGAATATCGTGCCCCGCGCATACCAACATAATCACCTGATACAGCGCATTTTTTACAGATTCGACTAATATTCGACTAATCGTCTAATACGTCAAAACTACGGCGGTCCTTGTAAAAATTAAATCATCGGAATATTGATGTTTTCTGAGCATTGACCCTCATCACAATCGACTTCAGAATGGTCCAGGACGGACCGAAACGTCGTCGTCTCTTCACCTTCTAGTGTGTGGTCTGGTCAACATACTTTAGCTACGTTATTGTGACTCATCGCCTGCTTTATTGACCTTGATAGGTCGATGGGTTATTTTGGCTCGATATTTCTGCACGCATGCATGCGTGTGCGCGCCAACACACATACACGTGCACACACGCACACGCACACGCACACGCACACGCACACACACTTTCACACACACACACACACACACACACACACACACACACACAACACTACACACACCAAGGAGTCGGAGGCCGAGCGGACAGCACGCTGGGCACGTGATCCTGTGGTCGCCCGGTTCGATCCCGGGTGCCGGGAGAAACGATGGGCAGAGTTTCTTTCACCCTATGCTCTTGTTACCTAGCAGTAAACAGCGTACCTGGAGGTTAATCAGCTTCACGGGCTGCTTCGTGGGTGTGTGTTGTGGTGTGGGGTTTTAAAGAATAGTAGTATGTATAGTAGAGAACAGTTGATTGACAGTTGAGAGGCGGGCCGAAAGCGAAAGAGCAGAGCTCAACCCCGCAAGCACAACAGTAAATAATAGGTGAATACTCACACACACATATTGAATTTTCTTCCCATTCTTCTGGCCAATTCAAAGCCTGAGATCAAAACTTAAACACAAATATGACGGCAGCTCGTCCCAGGTCTCCTAGACTCTTGGCTTAGACTTAAACCGTTCTCTCCTAGACTTAAACCTTTGTATTCTTTTTTGATACAGTGGAAAGCTTCAGTGATATTGTTTCTGAACCTAGAGGCGGCCCGCAGGGTTCAGTGGCGGGGGTATTTGATATGAACAATGAACTACCTTGATGGATGTTCATCAGTCTTTACCGTGCTTGGTCCAACCTTCCTGTCCGTGTGGAGGCTGTCCGATCGTACGGACAGGAACTGTCCGTGTGTATTCCTCATTCTCTCCCCTCCCCCTCCCCTCACTTTCCCTGCTAACCCCCCCACCCCCCCCACCTCACCCCCGAAAAATATCCATACTGAATGCATTTCCCATAGTCGTACTTTTCTCCTGTTCATATTTCTCCACCGGCTAGTGTCTCCTCCGGCCAGTGTCTCCTCCGGCCAGTGTCTCCTCCGGCCAGTGTCTCCACCGGCCAGAGTCCCCGACTGGTCATTTGCCCAACCGGACATTTTTTCCTGGAAATTTCCCTTCGGATATCATGCTTCTGCCCCTCCCTTTCCAGATAATTTCTCTCGGA
>WNGS01163002.1:12266027-12271027 GCA_020271785.1 Procambarus virginalis | reverse complement strand
TATATATATATATATATATATATATATATATATATATATGCGTGTGTGTGTATGTGTGTGTGTATGTGTATGTGTGTGTGTATGTGGTGTGTGTGTGTGTGTGTGTGTGCGTGTGTGGTGTGTGTGTGTGTGTGGTGTGTGTGTGTGTGTGTGTGTGTGTGTGTGTGTGTGTGTGTGGTGTGTGTGTGTGTGTGTACCTGCCCACTAGTCCATTATATTACAAAGATAATTACTTGCCTTTGACTGTAGATAAGAGAAGGACGTGTTATGAAATTACCACAAGTGTCCCCCTCAACTAACCTGAAATTGGAAAAGTATCGTTAACTATTCGAAACTAAACACATAATATTTATATCAAGGTCTTCTATTCTCCCTCTCTCTCTCTCTCTCTCTCTCTCTCTCTCCTCTCTCTCTCTCCTCTCCTCTCTCTCTCTCTCTCTTATATTCTCTCTCTCTCTCTCTCTTGTCTTTTTCCACATTTCTCCCTTCTCTCTTCTCCCTCTTTATTCTTTCTAACAATGCTTGATATTTTTTTCATACAAATTTTAATAATCCATTATACTTTCGCACTAATTGTTGTTTCCACAATAAAAACCCAGCTGGGCTTGAATATTGTTTAAAGTAACAAAAAATAATGTTGCATTGGAAACCTTTTTGGGGGAAATTTTGTGTGTACCAAAATGTTGTACCGTATTCAATTTTATGCGTTACGACTTGTGTTTTTTTAGTATTTACCACGAAAAAATCAATGTCCTTTCCAGGCACGGAGACCTAATTTCGAGCGTTATGTCAAATATTTGCTCCATTATTTCCCCCCGTGACTTTATAACTCGTTATGGCTTGGCATTGCACTTTTTGGCAGATATTGAAGTAGCAATTTACTGTTGAGGTAATTAACTATGTAATGGGTTTCGTTAAACGAAAAGTTTGGTTTAATTGAAAATAGTCTTTGTTTCCCATTCGGTTATAGAATATAAACAGCACAGAGCCAAGAAGCTCAATGTCTGACTGTTGAGACAGAAATTTGGAGTGATATTTATGCTTTATGTAACCAATTCACTCACTATTTTAATTCTACACAGACGAGTGCCATTGGTCTCGTTAGTACGGTTACATTGGGAATATTAGCATTAGTCGTACTGTGCATTGATGTCGGTAGTTTTGTGATTTCAAAATACTATTTGTCTTGATTGATTTAAAAATATATTAATCACATTAATTGTTTAGGTAACAATTTACTTATTTTTGTGCATTAACTGGCCACTTGTAAGTATATATCTCTACCTCAATCTACGTCGTTTTTCCTCTTTGCTCTCTCACTGAATTTCCGTTTAGTATATTAAACACAATTTTCGTGCTTAGCGAGAGTCTTATCATTCTTAGCAGTCAATATTTAGCTAATGTGCGCGCGCGCGCGCGTGTGTGTGTGTAGGAGGGGGGGGGGGGGGAGGATCTAACTCCACAGGCCTCACGTTACATGCACGAAGGTCGCAATGGTTTTTTGTCCAAGAATGTGGTGGTGTGGAGCCGCACGCTAGGCTACTGTGGCCACGCTGCCTGCCGGGAGTGTGGGACAGAAGCGACATTCTTGATCGACAGTCACCCGGGAAACCTTGACAGGCACGAGTTATTGGCACCGCCGTCTTTAAGAGAATCTTAACCCTGAACAGATAGAGAAGGAAGGAGAGTGAGTGAGTGTGTGTCTGGGAGAGTGTTGCAGAGAGATAAACACAGTGTTAGACGGAGATATGAAGAAATGTTGAGAATGATATAGATTAAGAAACATGGAGAGAGAATGTTGAAGACAGAGGGTTGTATAGAGAGTGGAAGAGTGAGAAAGTTGGAAAGAGTTTGAGAGTGAAAGATAGAGGAAGACAAACACATAGACAGTATAGTTGGGGGAAAGAGAGAAACAAGAGGCCCGCAGAAAGGTTAAAGATAGTACCAGTAAAGGAGATAAGCAAGAACGAGTAATTCAGTCTGACAACCTCAGAGTTTCATTACTACTGGCTGAGGCCCACGCAAAGTTTGGGAGCACTCATCATCCCGGTATGGTCGTAATACTGGGAATATTCCTGGATGGAAGGACTCCGGAACGGATCAGTATGGCGAGACAGACAGCCGGGGTCATGGAGAAACTATAGCCTTGAAGTGCAACATGTATGTCTGTGTCTCCCCCCTAGCGTACGGACCATGTCGTGGATGATCTAGAAATCATGTTATGCTCAACTTTACACATAATGAGTTCGATCAACTGCTTGTGATTTTCGTCTTCAAAAAATGTATATTCAATTCCATTTTTCTGGATCTCCTCTCGACTCATTCATGACTGACCTATTTGAAAACATTATGGCTGAAAACCCGCTTGGTTACTTTGGGTCAGCATATCACAGGGCGCTCCTCTCTCCACAGAATATTCCACAGGAGAGAAAATCAATTTCGTACAAATTGGCTTAAGATAAGGGGGAAGAGGTAATTCCTTTGCCAGTTCTTGCGGCCACCAACTTGACAGCATTGTTAAAGGGGAACGCTGGGATACAGCTAAAAGCCTTCAAGAGTCATGTGGCTACAGGCGCATCTATCTACAGTATGCGGCCAAGACTCTTGCTTCATGGGTACACAAAGACAAAGACAGACAGACATGGTATCCATGACAGCAGACGGATGAAGAAGACAGACAGCGCAGTAGTCAGACAGCGAGGACGGAAGGGAACTATCATGGAGAAGTGCCAAGTCATTATACTATATACACTTGGAAGGGGTCAGGATTAAGGTTTGGGATGGGACGGGATGAAAAAGGGAAAATGGGCCCAAACCACTATGAAACGTCGGGGATTGAACGCCGACCTGCAGAAGCGAGATCGTTGCTCTTCCGTCCAGCCCAAGTGGTTGGGTATGTCGATAGGAAGCATAGAACAAAATAAAACTGGCAATAGGGAGAATAAGAAGAAGGGTAAAGAAGGAAAACGAGATAAAAAGGGAAAGAGAAGGAAAAAGGGGAAATAAGAAGGTACTGACCGATGAAGATATGGAATGAGGTACGAAGGAGAGCGAGAGAAAAGAGAGCAATATTTTATCTCCTCTCATGTAGCAAACAAAGAAATGGGGAAATGTTATACTGTTTATAATCACTTATAATGTTATAGTCCGTTAATAATTTTTTTTACTATTAAACGATTACCACCAGTTTCTTAAGTGATTAAACAGTGAGATCACATAGCCACACCCATATCACTCTTACCTCCACCGACCTTCACCTAAGCCTTCCACCACTACAGCGTCTCTTCCACATGGTATCCATCACAGCTCCTCATCCACATTATCCACCACAGTTCCTCCTACACCTTCCTTCACCAGAGGCACAGCATCTGATCCAGATGTATCCACCACAGTTTCCTCATCTAGGACGAGAATTAATAGAGGAAAAGGCTATGATAGTGGGATCTATGATTGCAGACAGAGAATGCGTTGACTGCAGATTTACATTCATTCTTTTCCAGTATATTTCAAGCAATTGAAAACGGGAAGGATTGCGACAGTTGATATATGTATTTAGTATGGTGTATTATACCGCCCCTGACTAGAGATACTGAAAAGTTGGGGGCCTATGTTATTGCCCCCTTCCCAATTACCATTGATATATATATATAGTATATATATATATAAGATATATATATATTTAGAATATATATATATAGATATATATATATATATATTAGTATCTTTTGGGTAGCCAGTCTTTCCTGTAGACATATATTATTAATATGACTGAAAAAGTAAGATTAATAATTCTAACACGAATTGTTCTCTATATTTCTTATGTTTCTTTTTACTGTCGATGGTAATTGAAAAATCAGTTCTCCAAAATTCATTTTTATTTCTAGTCTGACGTGACACTTGAGCGCGTTTCGTAAAACTTATTACATTTTCAAAGACTTTAGTTTACACCACACAAGACAAACTATAACTGAACAGAGTTAAACAGCTTTCATTTTTATACCTGCATTTGGGTGAGGTGATCATGTTACAATAGTGGTTGGGGGTGAGGAAACAAACTCAACAAACACAGAAACACGAAACAATGGGTATAAGCTAAAGGGAAGAACTAGACGTAACTGCAGAAGGCCTATTGGCCCATATTTCTTGATGTTTCTATATTGGAGCGGAGTCTTGAAGTGGTGAATTAGTGCGTAATGTTGTGTGGTAAGCTATATATATATATATATATATAATATATATATATATATATCATATATATTATATAATAATATATATAGATATATATATATATATATACGTGAATGAGTTCGGATAGATATATTCTTATGAGTGGAAGGAAACTGCAGGTGGAGGGTGTAAATGGGGGGGGTCGATGACTGTATGCAAAGAGAACAATGACTGCAAATAGAGTGGGAGTTGACTGCCGGCAGAGAGGATGATGAATGTTTGGCGAAAAAGACGATGATTGCAAAGTGAGAGGGAAATTATGGCACGCAGAGAAGACAGTGATTGCTTATGGAGAGGTCGGTAGATAAAAATGAAGAGGGCGATGATTGCAGGCAGAGAGGAATAAGGCTGCAGTTACTGAAAGTAACTGCTGAGGCATCAGTCCCAACACAGAGCGCATTTGGGTTCGAGAAAACATTGATATAGATTCCTATCGATCTTCACGAGGAAGAAGTATCGTCCTTGCACACTTTGACACGATATTCGTCTCTGGCAATAAGGACTATTATATAATGAATGTGTTGTAACTTTACATTAAGACAGGTCATTTCTGCATATTTTTAAACCGATATTCGTCGCTATTTATAAAGAGACTTTATTAAGCGTATCTGTGTGTATATATAATGAACTCGTTTTGTCGGGAAATAAAGATTAAGAATTTATACTTTAGGCTTGTATCGAGGTCCACTCCAAGGTCGAACCACGAACCTTCCTCAGAATGCAACTTCCACAATAGTTGCCTAAGTCCCGGGTATCTGTTTTGCTGCTTGGAA
>WNGS01163002.1:12251948-12266002 GCA_020271785.1 Procambarus virginalis | reverse complement strand
TAGGATATGAGGACCAGTAACTGGGATATGAGGACCAGGAATTAGGATATGAGGACGGAGCGATGGAACGGTGCCCAACCACTTAGACCATTGGATTGAACGCTGATCATGTAAAAAAAAGAGAGAGACCTTCGCAATACCGATCAGTCAAAGTGGTTGGGCACTCGTTTCTCTCAGGTGTACCGCGCTTCTTAAGGCTGAACTATACTTGAGAGTTTCTACCAGATATAGATATTTCTGGTTCACATCTACCAGAGAGTTTGTACTGTCAGTGGCGTCGTCTTCGACTGACAGAATACCACCTGACACCACACCTGCTGTCCCTACTACCACCTGACACCACACCTGCTGTCCCTACTACCACCTGACACCACCACCTGCTGTCCCTACTACCACCTGACACCACACCTGCTGTCCCTACTACCACCTGACACCACCACCTGCTATCCCTACTACCACCTGACACCACCACCTGTTGTCCACTACACCACCTGACACCACACCTGCTGTCCCTACACCACCTGACACCACACCTGCTGTCCCTACTACCACCTGACACCACCACCTGCTATCCCTACTACCACCTGACACCACCACCTGCTATCCCTACTACCTCCTGACACCACACCTGTTGTCCCTACACACCTGACACCACACCTGCTGTCCCTACTACCTCCTGACACCTCATCCTGCGTGGTGTATACAATATCAGGCCCTCTCTTTTCCTTTGCCTCCAAAGATGTTGAAATGAGCTTTGGGCCAAACGGGCTCTCCCCAGTGGAAATGTAAAACTAACTTTGAATACGCTTTTCTCAACTTCCTTCACATTTTAAGAACATGTGAGATATAGAAAACCTTCGAGCTGGCATTATTGCTATAATCCATCCGGTCGTATTCAGTGAACGCAACTGTGTGTGGTCACACAGTTCCTGCTATGTGGGCTTACAAGCTGAATTAGAGGCTTAGGGCTTATCGGTATGATCCTTCAACAGCTCGCTAGGTACATGTTTATATAAGCCTTGTCATACGCTTCCAAAATCCTGTCATTTGATTTTACAAGCCGTACAGTATACTTTTTTCAAAATTTATCGTTTGGTTTCACATGCCATGTCACATGGCCTGTATAGCACTGTTATATGGTTTTAGAAGCATTGTCATTGGGTTAATCAATGTTATATTCTTATACATCCTCTGGCAGGAGACCGGGGTCCTACTAGTAGGCCTGGTCGAGGACCGGGCCGCGGGGACGCTGAGCCCCGAAATCATTGCAAGGTAACCGTCATATGTTCTTACAAGCTAATGCCTTATGCTTCAACAAGTGCGGTCATATACGTTTATTGTTGCCATGCTGAATGCTTCAGACTTGTTCTGCGTGTTCACAAGTCCTGTCAAATGTTTGCGTGCAGTCAGATGCTTTTGTAAGTTCTGGTATAAGCCTTTACACACCCTACAATGTGTTACTGGGATCCCAATAGCATAATTCCAAGCAGTCACATATGATTGTAAAAACAATCCCATATGTTTTAACAAGTCATATACGTTCAGCATTCCAATTATATCTTTTTTGAACACTCACATAAGGTCTACAAGCTCAAGGTACCGTTAGCATGTACCGAGTGACATAGGCTTCTACAAGCTTTTCTATTTACAAGCCCTGCGATTCTCTATTTCAAATTCTGGCATATTCATTTACAAACATCGTTAAGCTCTTTTGCAAGCTCTGCCATAGGCAGAATTGTTGTAGGTTATTGACTTTTCCCTCTCCTGCTTTCACTCAGTTTCCTCCTGTACCTCTCGTTCTCGCCTCTCTCTCTCCCTCCTGTACCTTACAAAAGCTCCCCACCTCATAATTTTTATCTCTGTCAAACTCTGTCTTTATTTATGTTTTCTGTATCTTTCTGAGTCTTTCTAGACCCGCGCATATTCTCTCCTCTCTCTCTCTCTCTCTCTCTCTCTCTCTCTCCTCTCTCTCTCTCTCTCTCTCTATCTCTCTCTCTCTCTCTCTCTCCTCCCTCCCTACTCCCTCCTCATAGTATTTACCCTCTCTTCTTCACACCGTCATTTCCTGCTCTCCACCACTCATCAAGGCCTCTCAAAACTTTAATATTTTCCCCACTTCCCTGTTCCTTATCCATCTCTCACGTGCTTCATCTCCTTCACTTTCCTTTCATCCTTTCCCTTCCATTTTAATCCTTCCCTCCTCTCATCCCTAAATATACCCCCCCCCCTTACGTTCAAATCCTTCCCTCATCTAAGTTCAAGTAAATTTATTGTGATAGTAAAATATATATCTTAAGGATACAGTAGCTTTTGCTATTTCAATCCTCGTTTCCCTCTCTTCCTTCCTTCCTTCCTTCTTCTCTCTCATCCCTAATCGTTCCTCTTCTCATCCTAGATGCTTCGCCCTCCAACTCATAATCCTACCCCACTCATCCTAATCCTTCAACCTCTCTTCCTTGATCGTTGTCCCCCTCATCGCTCATCCTTAAATTCTTTCCAGAATCCGTTCCTTCTGATTTCCTGTTCTCCTTTGGGTCTTTGCTTCTCCCGAGGGCTCTCGACTCCTTCACTCCGTCTTGCTCTGTGTGCACTGTTTTCTTTTTTCTTTTCTCTTGTATTTTTTTGTCCTCCGTCTCTGTAAATTTCTATATTTCATTGTGCTTGATTCAGGGATTTGTAGGAAGACAGTTACAGTTTGATAGTTCGGTAGGCTTGGCAGGCAGTTTTATACGCTTGTGCATGTTATTGGATCTTGTTGATGTAGCATTTTTGCTGCTAGGCGAACTGAGGCATCAGGCGAAAGGAAAATTGCCTAGCTGTTTCTGCTGTTCGTGCCATGCACACAACCCATTCCCTACACACCTCCTCCCCTTCCTTCCCCATCCCTTCCTCATCACCCCTTCCCTTCCTCATCACCCACATCCCTTCCTCATCACCCCCTTCCTCCACAGTGAGTCAACTAACACACTTTTATGAGAGAAAGTTTCCGGCTCGACTGTTGGCATGAAAAATCTTTTCATTTCTATTTACATGACAGTTGTCCAAGCCTTGAAGGCCACCCAGGAAGAGCTTATGTAAGAAAATTAGAGAGATAGAGAGAGGAGAGCGGAGAGAGAGAGAGAAGAGAGCAGAGAGAGAGAGAGAGAGAGTGAGAGAGAGACAGACAGACGACAGACAGACAGACAAGGACAGACAGACAGAAAGACAGACGACAGACAGACAGACAGACAGACAGACAGACAGACAGACAGACAGGCAGGCAGGCAGACAGACAGACAGAGGGAGGAAAGGGAACTATCAATGGAAAGTGCCAAGCCATTATACTATATAACAATTGGAAGGGGTCAGATTAAAGGTTTGGATGGGACGGGTATGAAAAAGGGAAAATGCCCAAACGACTTGGACTGTCGGGGATTAAACGCCGACTGCACGAAGCGAGACCGTCGCTCTATCGTCCAGGCCAGTGATTGAGGGAGAGTGAGATAGCTTTTCCGCTTGTCTTTTTCCTTTCCTTATCTATCCCATGTGCGGTCAATACCCGCCCCAGGGAGCTTGAAATATCTCTTCCGATAGCAATGGTTCAAACAGATTGATCGTCTGTAAGCGTTCACTAAATCTTCGGTTAGTGTACTTGAATCTTGATCAGAATTAACCAAAATTATAATAATAATGAATAAATCAGTAGGAGTCATGAGAAGGATTGTCACATTGACGCATTACGTTACTGTGATTTATTTTATGTATTCTACCCACACGATGAAGCGTTGTGGGTATAACTCCTGTCCCACACCAGAGTGGATATGTGGGGGTAATAACTCCTGTCTCCACACCAGAGTGCATGTGGGGGTATAACTCCTGCTCCCACACCAGAGTGTATGTGGGGGTATAACTCCTGCCCCACACCAGAGTGCATGTGGGGGTAATAACTCCTGCTCCACACCAGAGTGCATGCGGGGTAATATGTGAAACCATTATTTGATATCAGCTGGATGCCTCAGGAACCCTAGAGGATTCTGTTGAATCCCAGGTTACCGTTACTTTTAGAATATTGTGATCCATTGGTTTCAGTTAATGTGTTAATGTTATCTACCTTCCATGTTATCTCCTCTCCACCAGGTAATGTTATCACTCTCCACCAGACAATAACGCTCCCCCACAAGATAACGTCAGGACAAGCAATTGTGCTTAATGACATTCTCACATGCTTTGATTTTCCTCATATTCCTATGCAGTAAAGTCTATGCTTTACTTGTCGCTCTGTTCTATTGTCGTTTCTTACTGTTTTCCATACTATACTGTTCTTCCTGTTTTCCCTCTTTAGCAATACTTGTTGCTATTTTGCCTTTGTTGATATTTTCTTCTCTGGTCCCTTATAGCTTCTTGTGTAATCCTGCTGCCTATTTCCAGAGACTTCACAGAGATTTCACAGAGACAACAATTTTTACTGCAGAATTTTATGGTGTTGTATATGATCTAAGACATTTACATTTTATGAGCCAATGTCTGTTGCTATTGTGATTAATTCTTGTAGTGCTTTTATGGTTCTTGAGTCTTTTTGTCCTTCCCATTCCTTGGTGATGGAACCCTTCCCATTCCTTGGCGATGGAAGCTTCCTATTCCTTGGTGATGGAACCCTTCCCATTCCTTGGCGATGGAAGCTTCCTATTCCTTGGTGATGGAAGCTTCCCATTCCTTGGTGATGGAAGCTTCCCATTCCTTGGTGATGGAAGCTTCCTATTCCTTGGTGATGGAAGCTTCCTATTCCTTGGTGATGGAAGCTTCCCATTCCTTGGTGATGGAAGCTTCCCATTCCTTGGTGATGGAAGCTTCCCATTCCTTGGTGATGGAAGCTTCCTATTCCTTGGTGATGGAAGCTTCCTATTCCTTGGTGATGGAACTTTCCCATTCCTTGGTGATGGAAGCTTCCCATCCCTTGGTAATGAAAATTCAAGATGGGAAGCATCTTATCTGTAGCAGATATTGAAGGATCGAGGGTTGCTGACCTTGCAGGTATATTAGTGCTGCTTCTAATGACCATGATGCTGTTAGAGAAGCTGTTCATAACTGTTCCATCTTCCGTAAGTCAACGGTTTACTTGGGCGATTATCATATTATACATAACGCGATCAGCCATCGTTGGAGGGGATAGATGCTTGGCTATCTATTATGCTATCTATCAGCAAAGTGTCCCGTTCCTGTGTTCGCCCTTCTATTACCGGAAAGAAAAGTGGAATACCTTCCTAGGGGGATTACGTAGCGATTACACAAGATTATCCAAGTGGCACCTAATGGAACAGTGACATGAACACTACTGTTGTACCTTTATTGTTCAGCTTAGCCACTCTCCTCATAGTACAATTTTTTGTTCTGATTTTCAGGATGCGAAATCGTTGCTGCTTCAGTGTTCATGTGTGGCACAAACGTCTTGATTAAATTAACGTTGAGGGTGACTCTTTTTGTATAGCTCATCTGTATAGCTCACCACTTTTTGTCTCATAATTATGTTATGTAATTCATCATTTATTATTAATTCCGCTTTCCCACTGTGTTTGTTATTTCCTGTATAATGTGCTTTTCTTTTTCATTCTCGCTCTACCTCTTAATCAGAATTTTACTAATATATTTAATGGCGTCTATGCTGTGGTCACTCATGCCCAAGAGCATCTTGAATACTCTATTAAGTTGCTGCCTCATTGGGAAAAGGTCTGGTGTGGTTGGAAGATCACCTTCAGTTTTTTTCTTGACTCTTGATATCATCTCGAATGCCTCTACTAGCTTTACTTTCCATGTCACCTGTCATGTCAAGGAGCTCATTGCTCCCCACATCCGTCTTCTGTTGTCAGATCCGACCTGACGCATGTTTACTATTTAATGTATGATTTAATACTACGGGTTGACGGACAGTTTCTAACATTCCAGGCAGTCCTTCAGTAGATTTTTTCTCCCTCTTATCATCTATCACCTCCCTCTCTCCCTCTTCCATCACGATTCTCCCCCCTCGCTTTTTTCCCCATTCATCACGTTTCTGTCTCGCTTTTTTCTAATCTATGACGTTCCTCTCCTGCTTTCTCCCTGACCATCACCATCCTCTCTCACTCTCTCCTCATCCATAACGTTTCCACCTCATTTTCTCCCTCATCCATCACGTTCCTCCGTCGCTTTTTTACCTCATCCATGACGTAACTCTCCTGCTCTCTCTCTCTCACCTGTGTTGCTCGCCCAGCTCCTCTCGACGCGACCATAAATAAAAGACCTAATTATAGGTTGAAGTAAAGTCACGAAACATGTTATCACTTCAGCCAGTCGTGGTGCGGGCGTGCTGCCTCCTCCCGTCACTCACGCCATCTCCTCGCTTCTGTATATTTATAGACCAGCGGGTACCCGGTGTTACTCGGGTCTCCCTGTCTCCCCCTCTCTGTCTCTATCTTTGTCTTGGCCTCTCTGATTATCTAGCTACCTCTTTATATAGCTATATCTATCTATTCCTCCCCTCCCTTTTTCCACAACCAGCCTATGTATAGTTTCCCAGACTATTCCCCCTATAAATTTGGGTGAGGCTATCCTTAAGCATCTGACATTTAACTTTAGGTAAACAGAGTGTGTGTGTGTGTGTGTGTGTGTGTGTGTGTGTGTGTGTGTGTGTGTGTGTGTGTGTGTGTGTGTGTGTGTGTGTGTAAGTCATGGTGTGCTAAAATATACAAACATGTCATTTGTGGTCGTATATCCTCCTGCTGGTGGACAAGTACAGCTGGTACGTGCAAATCTGCCATTGATCATGGTATGCATGTGTCCTTGACAGTGAGTAAGGTCACCTGGTACCCTCACAGGTACCTTCTGTACCCACGAACTTACCTTTTTGTTACCTTGGTGACCCTTCTTCTCTGGTGACCCAAGTCACCAGGATATTACATCTGATAGGATATTTTATTGGATATTACAGTTGAGCAAATAATTTTGAATATATAATAGTGTGTTAACAAAGTATATTAATTTTGCCTTCAGTTTTTTATTTACATTGATATTTTTGAAGATAAGCGATCAAATGAAACAATGCAACACAACATAGGGAACCAAAATGAGGACAAGAATCAGGGAAGGAATAGGAACAGAAATGAGGGTAGCAAGGAGAACAGGGATGAGGGAAGGAATGAGGCCAAGGACGAAGGAAAGAATGTTTACAGATAATAAACAACGGGAGAATGAAACCAAAATATCACCACAAGAGGAAAAAAATAATAACAATTATAAAAACAGAAGGAAACGTAAATATGTCAAAAGTATAATGACCATAAACTTTTTATAACATAAATATTAGTGATAGAAAAATACCTCATTCGCCTTATGGCTGGAAGGCTCCCCTTTACGAAACCTGTTTATCTTTCCACAGCTGCTTACTCTGAATTATATTAAATAGTTTTCAAGGTTGGAAACACCGCTAAGTGATTTTTGACCCAAGATAATTGTTATAGACGACTTTGTACCGCTTCTAACCTCATAGACCTTGTAATAAATGCCGACAAAACCGCCATGACTGAAGAAAGATAAAGAGGTTTCGTTAGTGAACACGTAAATGATTGATGGATACGGGCCTATCACTTCCGCTCTCTCATTAAGGGGTCGAAAGGGTTAGTTTAGTCGTGTGAGGAAAAGACTGACCGAAACGTCGTCATTTCTCCATCTTCTGTGTGGTTTGGTCATCAGATCTTCAGCCACGTTATTGTGACTCGTTATTGCGTTAGTTGAGTTATTTATTATGCCCCCAATACCCATCCCAGGGAGTCGAAAAAGGGACACGAACTAATTCACGCCGCGTCGCGAACCCTTGGGCCTGTAATGCTTCAGCTCTGCATGGCAGGGCACAACGCATCTATACCATGCGCAGTCCACGCATTGAAATAAAAAAGCAATACAGTCGAGTGTACGTAATCCATGTGTGTCAACACGCGTGAGTGAGCGTTTGTTAAGGTACCGAGCGTAATTCTATTTTGGAATTTGGCTTAAAACACAAAAGCTTCGTTTATCCCGCGAATATTCAGAGTCAAGCTTTAATCTCCCGATCATGATGGGAATGACGACTTATGGTTGGTATATCAAGGTATACCTTTATCACTATTCATGGTCTATATTACATGATATCACGACGTATGGTCTATATGTGTCTTGATGTAAGATCAACATTACGATCCTGGGTTGATATCTTGACATGGACGTGTATTACGAATATGAACTGATATCTTGAGGAAAGAATGTAACGGGTTGATATGACAACGCATGTACGACATCAAGACTTCTGGTTGATATCACGAGTTACATCAGTCATCCTTTGGCTCTGGGAGATATCCTCAAATATGTCCCAAATCACGAGTTATGGCCGATGGCCCGAATTATGATGAGCAATGGCCCAAGTTTTGGTCGATAAAATAGTCTATAGACTTTCGGGAGAAAGTCAGAATATCTTTCATGGATTTGGGTATTGATAAGCTCTCAGGTTTATGAGAATTATAAAACAGGTTTATGGATGTGTTTTAAGCACTCTGGCGCTTTATTGCAGAAGGAAATTCGATATATATATTTTGATAACGATGTTTTTCAAAGTTTGTTATTAAATAACAAATAACGTCCAGATGAGCGCTGACCTTCAATAGCATTCATAAGTTTCTTTCCAAGTTACTACATTTCCTTCCCTGGCCAGGAAGAAAGTATGAGAGCATGAAATTAATAAAGTATGAAAGTATATTTTGCGATAGATGCTTGTCGTGTAAAGACACATTTACCTCACATGATTCTGCGATGCTTATCTAGGGAATCAGGATTTATTACGGGTTATAAAATATATATATAAAATTTACTGTACGATCTAGATTGCATAATATAATTTGGTTCTATGCATAGCAGTTTTCTTGCTAAGGGATCTGAGCTAGTCTTCAATACTTTATATAAATACTTTCATGTCAGTATTTTTGTGTATGTTTAGGACATACAGATTAAATTTCGGTGTAATATAATTGAACAAAAAGGTATAATATAATTTTTATAAAGGAAAGTTGAACTGTTATAATTATCGCCTTACCACCCTTAATGTTGTTTGATTCTCGTTAGGGACTTTTATGGACAAAATTGCATTGTTGATTGCCTCCTAGTAAAAAGCAGTTATATAACAGTGTTTACAAATCTGTTTACAAGGTTTGTGTACATGTGTAAATTTTATGGGCAAGCGAGGGAGAGAAATACGTTTTTTTTAGACGGTAAAATTTTGACAGTTTGAGGACGCTTGATGATGGTCTGTCGTTGGTGTACATGGTGTGTGGACAGTGTGTGTNTAGGACCACTCCTGGCCCTAGAATTATAATTGACCTCTGCGTAGTGACTCCTTGTATGTCTTCCTTACACTGTCTACTGAACCACGTATTAATGTTGATCTTCCTGTATGCACCTTTTTTTTAACGAGTTGTATACCAATGCTTGTACACAACAAGGTGCATCATTTCATTAGCTATCTTCCCTCTTGTGTTTCTCCTGAACCGAACGGTCGAGGGAAGTAATGTGTCTTTCTGCAGCCTCCCGTCATGGTGCCTTGTTCCCCCTCTAGACTATCTTGAGGTTATCTTGAGATGATTTCTGGGCTTTAGTGTCCCCGCGGCCCGGTCCTCGACCAGGCCTCCACCCCCAGGAAGCAGCCCGTGACAGCTGACTAACACCCAGGTACCTATTTACTGCTAGGTAACTGGGGCATAGGGTGAAAGAAACTCTACCCATTGTTTCTCGCCGGCGCCTGGGATCGAACCCAGGACCACAGGATCACAAGTCCAGTGTGCTGTCCGCTCGACCGACCGGTTCCCTCAGTGTGTTATCATAGCTCAAACTCAGCTCAGAAGCATGTCTCATGGCAGCTCAGAAGCATGTCTCATGGCAGCTCAGAAGCATGTCTCATGGCATATCTTTGGACCATTCGTTTTGTGCTTTTCTAGACGAATGTTCCATGCGGAGCTACATACTCAGGAGTAGGGCCTCCTATTGGCTGTAATAGGATCCGAAAGGTTTATAATATATTCTCCTAATGTCTGAATATTGAAATGTTTTGAAATTATGTTTACTCGTAAGTCTTCCTCAATGACTAGAATGTTATTCTGTTTGTTTTCAAAGGTTTAGAGAAGTAGTCGCATATTGCAACACTTTGGCCAGCTGCTCCCAGTGGCATGTCGTTATTAATTCTCTCAGCATCCACTTCGGTTTCGTTGGACTAATTACCTCACTGCTGGTTTCACTCAACTTTACGTCGCCTGCATTAGGGTACTGCTTTAGAAAGTGATGTTCTATACTCTCCAACAGTTTCGGTCTACGTGTCTCTTCCCTATCATGGATTCTCCTTGCTTATCGTGTCACTTGCTCTGTGACTAAAATTTCCAAGTATTAGTATTATATTTTCGTTTCACTTGTCGCTATAGTTGTTACTTGATGACCTTTAGTCAGTCTACCGTTCTCGTCGTGGTCTTCCCTCGTTCTCTTGCTGTGTTGTAGTGGGTTGTGTATAACTGCTCCCATATCCTCTTGTCGTTCACTTTTACCGTGCCTGGTGAAGTCTGTGGGTTTGCAACATCTGCAACAGTTATTGCTTGAAAAGTCCCTTGCGTCGGTATCATCAGCGCCACTCCCCCTCCATTCCTGGTATTTCTCTCTCACCTGATAGCCACTTGCAAAGACTGCATATCGTATCATCTCCTGAGTTTCTTTCCTTTATTGCAATGAAGTGTGGCTGTGTGTTTACACTCACCAAGAGGTACTCGTCTAGATGTGCTTGCAGGATCAAGCATCGGCTCTATTCCCTGAATTTTGAACATTATTTGTTTAATGTACTGATTCACTTTCCTCGGTTTTCTTATCATATTTTAATTTAATATTATGTTACGTTGGATGCATTTATTTACAACTCAAAAAACAGTAGAAAACGTTTCTGACATTGTGAGTCTTAGGTACTTCTAGTTTCTTTGTTTCCTTGATCTGCTGCTCTTAGTCTTCAAACAATGCTTCTTTGCCTAATTTGTCAAACGCAATAGAATCGTCTATGCAGTTATCACGTATCCCCTATTCTTCGTCTCTTACAGTGTGGTGACATCTAGTTCCCTCAGTGTGTTCTCATAGCTCAAACTCAGCTCAGAAGCATGTCTCATGGCAGCTCAGAAGCATGTCTCATGGCCCCCTCTGGCAGCTCAGAAGCATGTCTCATGGCATATCTTTGGACCATTCGTTTTGTGCTTTTCTAGACGAATGTTCCATGTCGGAGCTACATACTCAGGAGTAGGGCCTCCTATTGGCTGTAATAGGATCCGAATGGTTTATAATATATTCTCCTAATGTCTGAATATTGAAATGTTTTGAAATTATGTTTACTCGTAAGTCTTCCTCAATTTCTGATGAAAAAAATCTGTCTACTTTATCCCATTTTGCGGAACAGATCTTTTCACTTTTGCCCTTATTCTCATAACCTTACACTTGGCTAAGCAAGAATCTGGTTGATAATTTCTCCAAATGCTTTCGTAATGTATCAAGATTACCTTTTAGGATATTCCAGTCGTATTCTGTTCTTATTCTTTATTATTAAGAGTTCCATCATCTGTAAACGTTAATATGAAACAGTCGTTTTTCAGTAAAACGTTTTTGGCATGCTCTGAAAGCAAGAGAGACCTTGGGGCCAGCCTAGTGTAGTCCACTTGTTATCACTTTCTCTGTCTCTCTTTCTTATTTTGATATCCCCATCGCCCATTGTTTCGTACCTAGGTACTCCCTTTACTCACTGGAACACTCATCCAGATACACCTGCCTTTTTCATTGCCTGAGTAAAAGCCTCTATGAAATGCTTTCTGGCAATTAAGACATATTCAAGCTCTCTAGCCCACGTTCTCACGTTCTCTTGTCATACCGCGTCATTACCAGGAAATTCACTTCATTATCTTGTATGACCTGATCATGTCTCCTCTACCTATCCATCAATGTTTGATTCAGCTATCTTAGTTTTTTCGTAGCGCAGCTCCATTAAGTTAGTAACTCTAGATTTTTTATAAATTTCTGTGTGAGATAACAAGGTCAAGATTCTCTGCTGGCGTTGTATATTTAATAAGGTTTAAATGCGTGTGAAATACAGTGTCCTAAACGACTCCAATCAGATTATCTGTAAACGGTTTCTATCTTTGTTAATCTTGAACACGCCGTTGTTATTCTGTTTGCTTATTAAACTGACGAGAAATAATGAGAAATTTTCATCTCTCAAATTGTTTCTTTCTGTCTCAAGAAGCTGTCACTTTCTTAAATGGTTCGATTCCTCCGGCTTTTATATGATTCCTTTCTTCATAAAGTAACTTTTGTTTTTTAGAACTAAGTATCATTAACCTAGATGAATTGTTGGTTCACCTTATGAAGGGTTGATGTGGTGAACCAACACACATACACATGCACACACACACACACACACACACACACACACACACACACACACACACACACACACACACACACACACACACACACACACACACACACACATGCACACACACACACACACACACACACACACACACACACACACACACACACACACACACACACACACACACACACACACATGCACACACACACACACACACACACACACACACACACACACACACACACACACACACACGGTCTTGGAGGCCAAGACCGTCAGTAGTTTCAAAGCGTTATATGAAAAAGAGTGCTGGGAAGACGGGACGCCACGAGCGTAGCTCTCATCCTGTAACTACACTTAGGTAATTACACTTAGGTAATTACTTAGGTAATTACACACACACACACACACACACACACACACACACACACACACACACACACACACACACACACACACACACACACACTGTGACTGACATCTTCCTCACAGTAACTGCTATCTACTTTACTGTATCTGATATCTACCTTACTGTTACTGATATCCACCTCACGATAACTAAAACCTACCTCACTTTAGCCGTCAGAAAGGTCTTCGTTGAAGGTAGTAAAACCATGTTCGTTTCTGATTTCCATTTGTATTTTTGTTATGTAATTTTCAATAGCATTGATAAACGAGTACACGAGAGAAAAGTTTGAGTCCTATTACACACTCTACAGGATGGACTCCAGTCACCTGTGGGCTCCATGAGTCCCATATGGCTTAAAGACATGTACACTTCGGGTTGGAACATCTACATTTTGCTCGGACTTGTGCATCCTGATCAAGGACGTGTACGTCTTAAAGAAGATCGACTTTGGGTAATGTGAGTCTTACCTGTAGATACCTCACTGAGAGGAAGGAACACAGGGCAGTACACACACATATATATAATTGCTATTATCAGACTCCCTGTTAAGTCCAAGCCGATGTTTACAGCATCGGAATCTCTTAAGTGTGTGTAGATGAATGTATTATCGCTTAACCTAAACCTAATCTATCCTTGCCTAAACCTAACCTATCTTAAGCTAACGTAACGTAACGTAACGTAACCTAACCTAACCTAACCTAACCTACCCTAAACCTAACCTATCTTATCCTAACCTATCTTAACCTAACCTAACGTAACCTAACCTAAGTTAATCGAATCAATTTAAATACAGTTGCTAATTGCTCTTTAGGAAGGATTCTCTCGTATAATCGTTATACAATGATCTCTTAACGTCTCTCTCCATGAGTTACCACATCCAGTGGTGGCTTGTGCTTGTCTTCACCTCGAAACCTTTCATTTCACTATGAATAACAATTTTCCCCAGTCATAAAACTGCCAACATTTGCCACATCATTCCAAATCGCGATCCATTCTTCACGTTAAACACATACTTTATATTCAACATTATATCCACAGAGATTATTCTCCATTTCCCAATCATGAAAGGGAACATTATACATTTCAATATATCCTTCAGGTTTTGTCACCTGTCATCCCATTTTCTCTCACTCAGTTAACTCCATTCTAACAGGATAAATGTCCATGGTCTGAATCCTTCAGTTCAGTTCTTGGACTTTACGTCCTAAAAGGTCTTACATAAGC
>WNGS01163002.1:12231974-12248148 GCA_020271785.1 Procambarus virginalis | reverse complement strand
GCCTCGCAGATATCAAGCCGCTGATCGCTGTATCTATCGATGATTTCCGTGTTTTTTGTTAAGACTTCCTGTTGATGGTCTGGTTGGGGGAAGAGATTATATGTTCTTGATAGAGCCTGTTGCTATCCATCGTTTAATCGCCTGGAAAGAGATGTTGTTGTCTTGCCTATACTGAGCTCTTTGAGGCTTACAGTCCCCAAGTGGGCATTTGAAGGCATAGACGACATTGGTCTCTTTCAAAGCGTTCTGCTCCGTGTCTGGAGAGTTTCTCATGAGTAGGTTGCAGTGTTTCTTGGTTTTATAGTAAAATCGTCAATTGTATCTTCTGATTTTTGTCTGTAGGGATAACGTTTCTATTAACAATATCTTTCAGGACCCTTTCCTTCGTTTTATGAGCTGTGGAAAAGAAGTTCCTGTAAAATAGTCTAATAGGGGGTACAGGTGTTGTGTTAGTTGTCTCTTCAGAGGCTGCATGGCGTTTCACCTTCCTTCTTATGATGTCTTCAACGAAACCATTGAAGCCGTTGTTGACTAGGACCTGCCTTATCCTACAAAGTTCTTCATCGACTTGCTTCCATCCTGAGCTGTGGCTGAGAGCACGGTCGACATAAGCGTTAACAACACTCCTCTTGTACCTGTCTGGGCAGTCACTGTTGACATTGAGGCACATCACATATACATATACAATTTTGAATCGAATTCCTTCGATAACCTCTTTGTCAAACCTATGACGTTATTGACAATTCTAACAATGAAAACGTTCTTTCTGACTTCTCTGTGTCTCATTTGCTGTTCTAGTTTCCATCTATTTTTACACCTCGTTTTACTGTTTCTATCTTTGAACAGTGTTGTTCTGTCTACTATGTGAATTTTCTTTTGAATCTTAGTTGTGTTTATCATGTCCCTCCTACCTCTCCTGTAGTGTAGTAAGGTCCAGTTCTCTCAGTCTATCCTAATAATTCAATACACTCAGCTCAGGAAAGAGTCTCGTTGCATATCTTCGGACCGTTTCTCTTTGTCTATTTTCAGGTAAGGGTTCCATGCTGGGGACGCATATTCAAGAGTAGGCCTCACCTTCGCCGTATATAGGGTCCAGAAAGCCCCTTTGTCCAAGTTTTTGAAGGATACACAGATTTTGGCCAGTATGTCATACGAAGCTGTTGTTATTATGCTAATGTGGGCTTCTGGCATCAGATTTGGGGTTATGTTCCCTCACAGGTCTTTCTCTTCTTCTGATTGAAGAATCTGTCTTTCCTTATTCCTATACTGCTGTACTGGTCTTCGCATTCCTGTTCCAATCCTCATGACTTTGCATTTGGCCTGGTTAAATTCTAGAAGTCATTTTTCAGATTACTACTGGAGTGTGTCCAAATCCGCATGCAATGCATCACAATCTAACTCTGATCTGACTCTTCTCATTAGTTTTGTATAATCTGCAAACATTGACAAGAAGGAGCCAATTTCCTCTGTCAGGACATTGACATATTGGAAACAGTACGGGCCCTAGAACCAACCCTTGTGGTACTCACCTCGTAACCTCTCCCCACTCTGATGTCTCTGCTCTCACTGTAACCCTTTGCTTCCTTCCTGAGAGATACTCTCTGGCCCACTTTAGGACTCTTCCAGATATGTCAGCCTGCTTCTCTTTGTTGAGTATAAGTCTTTGAGTGATCGTACCGAGTGCTTTCTGGCAGTTTAAGAATATGTAGTCTGCCCATCCCTCTCTCTCTCTCTCTCTCTTTTATGATTTCTATCATATTATTTTAGAACTCCAGCAAGTAAGTAAAACAAAATATTCCTTCACTAAAACCGTGCTGATGATGCCTTGTGTCAAAATGTATCTCTTCTAAATGTTCTACTGATTTGCTTCGGATCAGTCTAGCAACTTGCAAGGGATACTAGTTAGTGATATTGATTCTTAGATTAACGGTTTTTGTCTTCCCGTTTTCATATAAATTGGCACCTCATTAGCTATTTGCCAGCTTTCCAGCTGTAAGGAACGTTGAACATTTTTAGATATAATTAAATATTATAACAAGTTGGCTGCATAATGCTTCAGTTGCCTCTTTTAGTATCAAAGGCGATACTTTGTTTCGTTGCGCGGGTTTTGTCACATTCAGTTCCTGTAGTTGCTTCTTTACTACTTCTGGTGACACTTATTTCAGTGAGACGTTCCTGTGGACTTGCCCGTTCAGATTAGGCTCTAAGCTCTAGTGACAAATCGTGTTCCAGCTTGAATGCTTCCTGAAAACTTTTGTTAAGGTTGTGCGTGTTGATGGCGTGGTCAGGCGTGTGTGTGTGTGTGTGTGTGTGTGTGTGTGTGTGTGTGTGTGTGTGTGTGTGTGTGTGTGTGTGTGTGTGTGTGAACATGGCGGAAGGACAGATTAGTCTCATGTGATGTTGAGGCTGACCAGTGAGTCCGGAATGAACTTTACCGTTATCAGGAACTATGCAACTGATTTCATCTTATTTTACATTCAAGACAAACGTCAGTCATATCAATCACAAGCACAACCATATGAGAAGTTCAGTCAATAATGTGTACTTCAAGACGGCAAGAAACAAAAGTGCTTCAGTTCTACACAACTTCCTCATAACCCTGACAGCTGAATTTCTAGCAACTAAAGAATTAAGCAAATAAGTCAACGTCAGTGCTGAATACAAACCCAATACGCGAGGCTGTGAAAACCCAACGTCGTCCACCATAGACGTGTAGATCAACGAGGAAGTGTTAACGTCAGTGGAGTCCACCCCACGTGCGTGACGGAATGCGACTTCCGACTAGTCATTAAATATATGAAATGTAGATTGTTCGGCGTGCAGTTGAAAGCTGGTTTGTTTGGGATTTATTCCTTAAGTGTTCTCTAAAATTGTGATGGTGATATGTCAGGGGTTTCATGGAGTATAATTGTAATAACGACTCTCACTCATGCGTGTATGTACGCATACTCTCACTCACGCGCGCATATACGTACACTCACGTGTGAATATACGCACACACTCAGGCGCGCATATACGCACACTCACGTGTGAATATACGCACACTCAGGCGCGCATATACGCACACTCTAATAGGTCCTCTGCTATGCATGCTCTCTTCCCCATGAGTACCAGAGCATACAAAAGATCATAGAGATTTGAGTAAAAAAAAACAATCATACTCACTTTATATAGATATTAGCGTTCATGAATAATGAACACGCATACACACACACACACAGTCACAAAACAGGGTCTCGCGGCAGAGTGGACAGCGAGGTCGTAGTCCTAAGGGCCCGGGTTCGATTCCCGGCCGAGGCATAAAGATATAGGCAGAGTTTAACCTGATACTCCTGTTCACCTAACAATTGGTACCTAAGAGTTAGCTGCTACGGACTGCTAGGCTAAGTTAGAATAGATAAAGTTAGAATAGACTGAAAAGATCAGCAAAAATTGGCTAGGTTAGGATAGATTTGGTTCTTACTCTTTAGTTCGTACAGTCCGTCCTCCTAAAGTTTCCCAACGTCAACAAAAACGGTCAATTTAAAGTGTCCTGTCCTAACCTACCAGGAGGATCCAAAATAGAAAACGGGACAGTACGTCACTTTCGCCAGCCGCTTCCATTTGTATAGTAAGACAATTTTTGTCCTTATGTAACGCATACGAGCGAAATGCGACGTTCTTGGGCCAGGTGGAATTGTAAATGATTCGCTTTGGTACAGTGAAACAGTACACATTCCACGCCTTTTACAGTGTGACAACAGAATGGGGACATTGAGGCAAACGCCTAAGACCTTACAAGTGTATGAAGACAAACAGGAGGACAGGCAGAGCACGTCGACACCCCCGCTACGGGGACAACCAGAGGCCAGATTCACGAAGCAGTTACGCAGGTACTTACGAACCTGTACATCTTTATTCAATCTTTGACGGCTTTGGTTACATTTATTAAACAGTTTACATGCATGAAAACTTCCCAATCAACTGTTGTTATTGTTATAAACAGCCTCCTGGTGCTTCGGAGCTCATCGAGTGTTTAATAATTGTAAACAAAGCCGCCAAAGATTGTGAAAAGATGTACAGGTTCGTAAGTACTTGCGTAACTGCTTCGTAAATCTGGCCCCTGGGGTCAGGTGAGGTCTGCACTTGTAGACAAGCCCGTTGATTGGCCCCACGCACCTCGCTCATCTGTCTCTTTATAGATAGTTCTTGCGCGGGTGTGGACACCCCTCAAGCCTTACCGTGGTGTGCTATATCTTATTCCTCGGTGTTTATTGTGTGCTCCTTGCTTCATGACGCCTTGCTTCATGACGCCTTGCTTCATGACGCCTTGCTTCATGATTCCTTGCTTCATGACGCCTTGCTTCATGATTCCTTGCTTTGTGGCGCCTTGCTTCATGATTCCTTGCTTCATGACGCCTTGCTTCATGATTCCTTGCTTCATGACGCCTTGCTTCATGATTCCTTGCTTTATGACGCCTTGCTTCATGATTCCTTGCTTCATGACGCCTTGTTTCATGATTCCTTGCTGTATGACTCCTTGTTCTATGCCTCCTTGCTTCATGACTCCTTGCTTTATAACTACTTGCTTCATGACTCCTTGCTTCATAACTACTTGCTTCATGACGCCGAGATGACCTTCATTATCCGCTCATGCTTCATCCATAGCTCCTTGTTATCAACGGTAGGTCATCTTCCTCTGCAACATGGGGGTGTCGTGCTCCTCCTCCAGAGGGACCATAACACGCGGTATAAAGTGCTGTGAGCATAATGTATAATGAGTGAGTATAATGTACTGGCTATGGCTAGCGAGTACATCTGGCATGAGGACTGCAGTGTGCCTCAAATAATCTGTGTTGTTCTTTGAGATACAATACGACTTACGGTTGAACTCGGGTTCAATCCCCGACCGTCCAAGTGGTTGGGCACCATTCCTTCTTCCCCGTCCCATCCCTAATCCTTATCCTGACCTCTTCCCAGTGCTATATAGGCGTAATGGCTTGGCGCTTTCCCCTGATAGTTAGCTTTCCTTCGGGACGCTCGAATAGGCTAATCGGCAGTTACATATCAACCACTGTCATACAAGCAGTATCTTCTAGTTGCGCGACTTAACATGGTGTATTTTCGACTTTCTGTAGACGGTACTCGACTCTTCTTAGCGTCTACGTGTATTGTAAAAGAGTGTTTTACACTATGGCTCAGTTGAGAGCGTTTCTGCTCGTAACTATGGATTAGTCAATCCGTCCCCAGGCTAGGTTCGTTAAAGCCGGGGGCTTTCCTTTACCCCTCTAATATGCATTCACCAATTTAACGAATTGTGTATTAATAGTTTGTCATATATATAAATTAATATTATTATATATTAGAGTTCTGTGTATAGTTAGGCATAGATTAAGTGCTTACGTTTTATTATTAATTATATGCATTTGAAGTACATGGGTGAAGCATTTACAGAGTGGTGAATCGAACAGAGGTGGTCAGCGAAGTACAGTTGGAGAAATATTCGAACGTCATCAGTCGTGTGTAAACCGTTTTTCATTCATAAACAGGGGGTATGGCTACTGCTGAATTATCGAGCATTATGTTGCGAATATTTTAGATGGATTCTTCCACCTGAAGCAGGAGTGATGAGGGCAGTGCCAGGTTCTGGCTGTTCCTTGTTTCCTTAATTACCCCTTCAATACCTGGTAAAAGGACAACACCTGCGTCACCACTCATTCCCTCAACACAAACACGCACGAGGTATAACACCTGTCTTAATAATTGTCTCATTAACACCTTCAACACACGCAAGACATAATGACAACAACTTGCATGAACACCTGTCTTTTTAATATCAGTATTTCACATAAGGCATAATTACAAACCTATATGAGAACATGTAACATAATGCCAACACCTGTATCAACTCACGTTTCTTCAACACCTGTAACACACATGAAACATGAACCCCTGCGTCAAGCCGGTAGCATCCTCTGACTAAAGAAATAGACTTTTAGTCAAATGAGAGAGTGGTGGACAACAATGTATTTGTGTCTCACAGTGTTCTAAAGACATTTCCTGGTCAAAAGTCGATATTTCTTGACAACAAATCTGCCACGCATTGGTTTGGAAAACGGATTTTTGATACGAGGTGCAGTGCTCAAACCTAGTACGTCTTTATGATAACAGTTCTCATCTATACCAAGAGTATACCTGGAGAGGGTTATGATAGTTCTCCTCTAAGTTGATTCTGCAGCCAGGCTTGACTTGTGATAACTTGGCCCCAAAGGCTGTTGATTGCATCAGCCTGTAGACCGCTACAAGCAACAACTACAGCTGCAACTGAAAGCAACTACTGCAAACATTTCAGCAACTACTGCAAGCATCATCTAAGCTTGCTTGGTCCGGCACTGGCTACAGGAACGTCCCTTAATGTTTAGTGACCTGTAGCGCAATGGCTGGCGCAGTTGTCTTACAACCGTTTGGGCCAGAATTAATTTCCCGGAAAGACGAGTTGTTTGGACAAGTTTCCGTAAACCCGATACTGTGTTCACCTAGTAGTAAATAGGTACTTGGAAGCTAGATAACTGCTCTGGGTTGAATCTAAGGGAAGGTCAGTTTTCAGCGTAGGGCACCTTAATGAACTTACAGGCTCTAATATATATATATATATATATTATATATATATATATATATATATATATATATATATATATATATATATATGGTGTATACTGGCAGCAGGTTTTCTTTTAAACATGTCTCATTGAATATGACCGCATATTCTGTATTTACTATTTTCTGATTTAGGGCTTCTATCCCTCTAACTATTTTCTTAGCATCAGGGCTTAGCTGAAATTTTAGCTGAAATTTCAGCTAGCCCTGATGCTAAGAAATAGTTAGAGGGATAGAAGCCCTAAATCAAAAATAGTAAATACAGAATATGCGGTCATACAATGAGACTATATATATATATATATATATATATATATATATATATTATATATATATATATATATATACATACATATATATTTATATTATTGAATATCACAAAAAGAGCGAGAGCACTGATCTTATAAATTATAATACTAGGACCACTCCTGGCCCTAGAATTATAATTGACCTCTGCGTAGTGACTCCTTGTATGTCTTCCTTACACTGTCTACTGAACCACGTATTAATGTTGATCTTCCTGTATGCACCTTTTTTTTTAACGAGTTGTATACCAATGGCTTGTACACAACAAGGTGCATCATTTCATTAGCTATCTTCCCCTCTTGTGTTTCTCCTGAACCGAACTGGTCGAGGGAAGTAATGTGTCTTTCTGCAGCCTCCCGTCATGGTGCCTTGTTCCCCCTCTAGACTATCTTGAGGTTATCTTGAGATGATTTCTGGGCTTTAGTGTCCCCGCGGCCCGGTCCTCGACCAGGCCTCCACCCCAGGAAGCAGCCCGTGACAGCTGACTAACACCCAGGTACCTATTTACTGCTAGGTAACTGGGGCATAGGGTGAAAGAAACTCTACCCATTGTTTCGCCGGCGCCTGGGATCGAACCCAGGACCACAGGATCACAAGTCCAGTGTGCTGTCCGCTCGACCGACCGGTTCCCTCAGTGTGTTATCATAGCTCAAACTCAGCTCAGAAGCATGTCTCATGGCAGCTCAGAAGCATGTCTCATGGCAGCTCAGAAGCATGTCTCATGGCAGCTCAGAAGCATGTCTCATGGCATATCTTTGGACCATTCGTTTTGTGCTTTTCTAGACGAATGTTCCATGCCGGAGCTACATACTCAGGAGTAGGGCCTCCTATTGGCTGTAATAGGATCCGAAAGGTTTATAATATATTCTCCTAATGTCTGAATATTGAAATGTTTTGAAATTATGTTTACTCGTAAGTCTTCCTCAATGACTAGAATGTTATTCTGTTTGTTTTCAAAGGTTTAGAGAAGTAGTCGCATATTGCAACACTTTGGCCAGCTGCTCCCAGTGGCATGTCGTTATTAATTCTCTCAGCATCCACTTCGGTTTCGTTGGACTAATTACCTCACTGCTGGTTTCACTCAACTTTACGTCGCCTGCATTAGGGTACTGCTTTAGAAAGTGATGTTCTATACTCTCCAACAGTTTCGGTCTACGTGTCTCTTCCCTATCATGGATTCTCCTTGCTTATCGTGTCACTTGCTCTGTGACTAAAATTTCCAAGTATTAGTATTATATTTTCGTTTCACTTGTCGCTATAGTTGTTACTTGATGACCTTTAGTCAGTCTACCGTTCTCGTCGTGGTCTTCCCTCGTTCTCTTGCTGTGTTGTAGTGGGTTGTGAATAACTGCTCCCATTAACCTCTTGTCGTTCACTTTTACCGTGCCTGTGATGAAGTCTGTGGGTTTGCAACATCTGCAACAGTTATTGCTTGAAAAGTCCCTTGCGTCGGTATCATCAGCGCCACTCCCCCTCCATTCCAGGTATTTCTCTCACCTGATAGCCACTTGCAAAGACTGCATATCGTATCATCTCCTGAGTTTTCTTTCCTTTATTGCAATGAAGTGTGGCTGTGTTTTACACTCACCAAGAGGTACTCGTCTAGATGTGCTTGCAGGATCAAGCATCGGCTCTATTCCCTGAATTTTGAACATTATTTGTTTAATGTACTGATTCACTTTCCTCGGTTTTCTCATCATATTTTAATTTAATATTATGTTACGTTGGATGCATTTATTTACAACTCAAAAAACAGTAGAAAACGTTTCTGACATTTGTGAGTCTTAGGTACTTCTAGTTTCTTTGTTTCCTTGATCTGCTGCTCTTAGTCTTCAAACAATGCTTCTTTGCCTAATTTGTCAAACGCAATAGAATCGTCTATGCAGTTATCACGTATCCCCTATTCTTCGTCTCTTACAGTGTGGTGACATCTAGTTCCCTCAGTGTGTTCTCATAGCTCAAACTCAGCTCAGAAGCATGTCTCATGGCAGCTCAGAAGCATGTCTCATGGCAGCTCAGAAGCATGTCTCATGGCAGCTCAGAAGCATGTATCATGGCATATCTTTGGACCATTCGTTTTGTGCTTTTCTAGACGAATGTTCCATGCGGGAGCTACATACTCAGGAGTAGGGCCTCCTATTGGCTGTAATAGGATCCGAAAGGTTTATAATATATTCTCCTAATGTCTGAATATTGAAATGTTTTGAAATTATGTTTACTCGTAAGTCTTCCTCAATTTCTGATGAAAAAAATCTGTCTACTTTATCCCATTTTGCGGAACAGATCTTTTCACTTTTGCCTTATTCTCATAACCTTACACTTGGCTAAGCAAGAATCTGGTTGATAATTTCTCCAAATGCTTTCGTAATGTATCAAGATTCCCTTTTAGGATATTCCAGTCGTATTCTGTTCTTATTCTTTATTATTAAGAGTTCCATCATCTGTAAACGTTAATATGAAACAGTCGTTTTTCAGTAAAACGTTTTTGGCATGCTCTGAAAGCAAGAGAGACCTTGGGGCCAGCCTAGTGTAGTCCACTTGTTATCACTTTCTCTGTCTCTCTTTCTTATTTTGATATCCCCATCGCCCATTGTTTCGTACCTAGGTACTCCCTTTACTCACTGGAACACTCATCCAGATACACCTGCCTTTTTCATTGCCTGAGTAAAAGCCTCTATGAAATGCTTTCTGGCAATTAAGACATATTCAAGCTCTCTAGCCCACGTTCTCTTGTCATACCGCGTCATTACCAGGAAATTCACTTCATTATCTTGTATGACCTGATCATGTCTCCTCCACCTATCCATCAATGTTTGATTCAGCTATCTTACTTTTTTTCGTAGCGCAGCTCCATTAAGTTAGTAACTCTAGATTTTTTATAAATTTCTGTGTGAGATAACAAGGTCAAGATTCTCTGCTGGCGTTGTATATTTAATAAGGTTTAAATGCGTGTGAAATAGTGTCCTAAACGACTCCAATCAGATTATCTGAAAACGGTTTCTATCTTTGTTAATCTTGAACACGCCGTTGTTATTCTGTTTGCTTATTAAACTGACGAGAAATAATGAGAAATTTTCATCTCTCAAATTGTTTCTTTCTGTCTCAAGAAGCTGTCACTTTCTTAAATGGTTCGATTCCTCCGGCTTTTATATGATTCCTTTCTTCTTAAAGTAACTTTTGTTTTTTAGAACTAAGTATCATTAAGCTAGATGAATTGTTGGTTCACCTTATGAAGGGTTGATGTGGTGAACCAACACACACACACACACACACACACACACACACACCACACACACACACACACACACACACACACACACACACAACAACACACACTGTGACTGACATCTTCCTCACTGTAACTGCTATCTACTTACTGTATCTGATATCTACCTTACTGTTACTGATATCCACCTCACGATAACTAAAACCTACCTCACTTTGGCCATCAGAAAGGTCTTCGTTGAAGGTAGTAAAACCATGTTCGTTTCTGATTTCCATTTGTATTTTTGTTATGTCATTTTCAATAGCATTGATAAACGAGTACACGAGAGAAAAGTTTGAGTCCTATTACACACTCTACAGGATGGACTCCAGTCACCTGTGGGCTCCATGAGTCCCATATGGCTTAAAGACATGTACACTTCGGATTGGAACATCTACATTTTGCTCAGGGACTTGTGCATCCTGATCAAGGACGTGTACGTCTTAAAGAAGATCGACTTTGGGTAATGTGAGTCTTACCTGTAGATACCTCACTGAGAGGAAGGAACACAGGGCAGTACACACACACATATATAATTGCTATTATCAGACTCCCTGTTAAGTCCAAGCCGATGTTTACAGCATCGGACTCTCTTAAGTGTGTGTAGATGAATGTATTATCGCTTAACCTAAACCTAATCTATCCTTGCCTAAACCTAACCTATCTTAAGCTAACGTAACGTAACCTAACCTAACCTAACCTAACCTACCCTAAACCTAACCTATCTTATCCTAACCTATCTTAACCTAACCTAACGTAACCTAACCTAAGTTAATCGAATCAATTTAAATACAGTTGCTAATTGCTCTTTAGGAGGATTCTCTCGTATAATCGTTATACAATGATCTCTGACGACTCTCTCCATGAGTTACCACATCTAGTGGTGGCTTGTGCTTGTCTTCACCTCGAAACCTTTCATTTCACTATGAATAACATTTTTCCCCAGTCATAAAACTGCCAACATTTGCCACATCATTCCAAATCGCGATCCATTCTTCACGTTAAACACATACTTTATATTCAACATTATATCCAAAGAGATTATTCTCCATTTCCCAATCATGAAAGGGAACATTATACATTTCAATATATCCTTCAGGTTTTGTCACCTGTCATCCCATTTTCTCTCACTCAGTTAACTCCATTCTAACAGGATAAATGTCCATGGTCTGAATCCTTCAGTTCAGTTCTTGGACTTTACGTCCTAAAAGGTCTTACATAAGCTCTTTAACATATTCGTCTGATGGGTTTTGGTTTTTCCTCTTGACTTGTATATTTATTTAAACTTTAGAGGGAAACTAAGTTTAAAATATTGCTAACTTCAAAACTTTTATCCACGTGTCAAACAACATATGTTGGTTTACACAGTACAGGTGTTAGATAGGATTAACTTTTGTATTAATTGTAGTTTCCTGCCTTTATCCCAGCACATATTTTATTATGTCATATCTCCCAGATTTATTCTTATCTGCGTCAGAGATCCTTTCTTATAAGAGCATTATTATCCTTACACATCAGTGTACGACGCACCTCTCACAGACTGTCCATTAAGCAAGGTCTCATCAAATAAGCCTCTTATTGCACCGCAACTCTCAACTGCATGATCAATTGAATACTCATTTCTTTATGGCGCCCATCAGGGCAACATCCACGCTTCAACCCTGCCAATATGTGCAACATTATAATATTCTAGTTGTCTATCAGTGTAACTCTCCCTTATCATTTGCCCATTAGAATCTATGCTTTCACTTACCCATTAAGTAACTCTACCTTTCCACTTTACCATTAACTCGAGACCTGCTCTTCCTTTCCGTTGATTCTCTAGTGCAATTTAATGTCATTCTTCGCTCTTGCATGCTCGCAATGCGTAAATATCCTATATCATCCTCTCCCACATGTAAGTCAAACCTGTATTTCCCCTCTCGCTTGATAATCAGTGCGACACATTCACCACAAAAACAAAAAATCCTGCTATTCTTTTTTATAAAAAAATTCCAGTTTTGTTCAATCCAACAAAGCGTCGATATCCTTTTCTCACGTACACATCACGGCAACAGTTTCCTCGTATTTAGGGTGTTGGTAGTACAGTCAAGTTGGTTCTTGACTCACAGTCTGGATGTAGCGGGGACCGGGGTAATGTCTCTACTGTGTCCACTACCCAGCCCATAGTTAACTAAACTCAAAGACCCCAGAACTCTACTATAGCCTCCAGTCCACTCCTCGTGATCTTAGATGGTTGATCGTCTTAGATTCTACAAACACGAGAGCTGTACTGTGCCCCTAGCAAACTCAAGGATCTTCTCTGCTGCCACCACCTGAATCCGCTTACTTGATTAGCCCCCTAATTGACAGTGAAATAGGAAACCGTCAATTATATAAATTCTCCAAATATGGATCCCCAATTATTGAAAAGGGAGGTATGAATTTAAGTTAAATGTGGAATTAAATCGAAAACAAGGGAATATATCCGATATTAAATAGACTTGGCTTGCTTCGTAATATATATCGACAGACTCATCCACTAGACCCGGCTCGTAGATCCCGCGGCTAGACAATCATATATCCTTATAGGTGAACTCAAAACACAGAGCCAACAATAAGTCACAAGTTTATTTAATCAAGATTATCAAATGAATATATCAAGAAAACACTCTCAATCTTACACTCCCTAAACTGAATATATTCTAATGAAATATTTCCTAAGAGGCAATGAATTAATCAACTGTACTAAACTCCTTAAGCACGTTACCGTAATATTTCTAAGTCTAGCCTGATGTTCACCTGGCTTTTGGAGGGGAGATGGTGACCCCAAGATGCTGCAAGCCACACTGACCTTAGCCTGCTCTCTCAAGCTAAGACTGACTTAGGCTAAGTTGCCAAATTAATCTTTGAAGAAGATTGCTAACTTAAATCCTGTACTCGTCACTGAAGGTGACTTATTATTCCAAAACAATTGGGAATATCTAGATACTTGAGTCGGGCTAATACAATATTCAACTGAACTTGCATCTCACTAATTTACAGGAATTAACAAGCAAGCTGGTAGGCACAAATTTTTCAAGTAACGAGATACTTCTTACATATTCATATTCTTACTGAAGTCAAATGCTTCTTTGATAACATACGAGACTTATTCTTTATTCTCTATTGACGTTAATTTGAACATAAGTACTTAAACCAGATTGGTCATTACTACAATTATTGTACTTATTGAATTATTTATCACTGTTGAATTAATACAAGGGAGACAGTCATTTTGTTTTCTATCCTCGTTAATCCCTTAATCTCTGGCAAGTGACCTTTTCTCGGCTAGTCAGGTCAAACTACTCTCTCACTCCAAGCTTGTTCATATGGTACAATTTAACCCCTTTATTATCTGTGACGTATAACTTCTAAAACAAGCTTAGCTTGTTACATGGAATTCTGGGTTCGAATCCCGGGCGGAACAGAAATGGTCTGGGCACGTTTCGTTTTACCTAATACACTCGTTCACCTAGCAGTAAATAGTTACCCAAGTGTTATCTGGTTGTTGGGTTGCATCCTGGGGAGGGTCAGCAGTTTTGGCCTTTTTTTTTGGGGGGGGGCGGGGGTACCTCGATATATGCCTAAGATGTATATATACACTGGCTGCCTGTCTCCATAACAAAATGAATTAATATACCCATCAAGGTAGCCGATTATTGCAGCACTCCTCTCCGTACTTATCCACCAATGAAACACACCTATCTTTTCCTATCCATTAACATAAGACTCTCCTCCCTCTACCTACACATCAGACAACCCTGGTAATCCTCCACATACCCATCAAAGCGGGTCTTTTGCATCAGAAACTGGCCATCAGTGAAAACCTTCCTACACCCTTAACCTCTCTCTCCAAGCCTGACTCTTATCCTCCGAGGGCCCGTCACAACAAGTCTTCATCCTTCAGCACACTGATGTCTCCTACACTCTTTCACTTCTCAAGCTCCGCCTCTTTCGTTCTCCCACATCGTAGGGGCCATCACCCCACTCTCTTTCAGCTCCCAGGGGCCCATCTCCCCTCTCTCACCTCCCATGGTATCGATTCATTCCCTCTCTCACTACCAATGCCACATTTCATTCCTTTCTCACCTCTTTCCCTGTCTCCTCCGACCCTGCTTCACCGCATAGGCCTTAGACCTTGGATCCTTCCGTCTGTTGTTGTTGTTTTAGATCAATGCTGTCCTTCCGTCTCTTAACTTCGTTATATGGTAGCCTAAAGAAAGCCTTATTCTTGTGTATTCTTGGCTGGGTATTTGTAAATAAAGCACACATGTACCCGACACCTGTCAGTTAAAGGAGATTTTAAGTGCCTCAGGGTTTGGGAGCCATGTCAGGAGCCATGTCAGATTCCTGGGCATGATTTCAATGTCTTCTTTTTTATATTCTGAAAATAAAAAACCTGGTCAGTCAAAAGCGTAACCTCTCTTGGTATGCAAACCGAGAAAAGGGAAGAACGTCTCATTTATATAAATTCCTGAAAGCAGGACATTCTCATTCTGGTCCAGAGAATCTGTAGACCAGCAGTTATGTAAAATACTTAAATCGGCGTGTTGGGCAGAGAGCTCAGAGGTGTTGGAGAGTGAAATGTGAGAGTATTACCCAGCACACACATCAGGGTGATAAGAGAATTTGTTAGAGGAGAGGAGATTACATTTTAACTCGAGTTATACTCAATGGTAAGTTTCATAAGGACTTCCTGGTACTGTAACATTTCAGGTTACAGTATCTTGGTATGCGAGGTTACCATGCAGCAGGTCCCACTCCCTTACCCCTCCTATCCAATCTTCCTTCCCCTTCCCACGATCTCCCTCTCTCTTACCTCCTTCCTCACCCACTGCACTCCCTCCAGTTGCCAATCTGGAAGGAGTGCAGATTGGTCCCTCACTGTAATTCCTTAAGGTTCACTTTTGTATCACAAGCATCAGAGTTAATGTCAACATTTTCACTCTTTACTATTAGCTAAAATTCACTTTTGTATAAGCAGATATGGTGACAAAAGCCTTATGTCTTTAATTGCCGGTGAAATATCTTTCAAAATCTGAATTCTTTACTGGATAAACAAAAGTAATTTTTGTATGTAAAACCATAAAAGTACATTTGTAATCATTTCTGGGTTATATATAACCAATCTGACACTTTTGAGTTGTTTAGTTTTAATGGCGGAAAAACATTATTAAGAGACATTAATTATGAATATGTAGCCTTTGGAAGGGATATGAGGACCAGGAGTTAAGATATGAAGACCAGGAAGTAGAATATGAGGACCAGGAACTAGGATATGAGGACCAGGAACTAGGATATAAGAACCAGGAACTGGGATATGAGGACCAGGAATTGGGATATGAGGACCAGGAACTGGGATATGTGGACCAGGAACTTGGATATGAGGACCAGGAATTGGGATATGAGGACCAGGAATTGGGATATGAGGACCAGGAACTAGGATATAAGGACCAGTAACTGGGATATGAGGACCAGGAATTAGGCTATGAGGACGGGGCGATGGAACGGTGCCCAACCACTTAGACCATTGGATTGAACGCTGATCATGTAAAAAAAAGAGAGAGACCTTCGCAATACCGATCAGTCAAAGTGGTTGGGCACTCGTTCTCTCAGGTGTACCGCGCTTCTTAAGGCTGAACTATACTTGAGAGTTTCTACAGATATAGATATTCTGGTTCACATCTACCAGAGAGTTTGTACTGTCAGTGGCGTCGTCTTCGACTGACAGAATACCACCTGACACCACACCTGCTGTCCCTACTACCACCTGACACCACACCTGCTGTCCCTACTACACCTGACACCACACCTGCTGTCCCTACTACCACCTGACACCACACCTGCTGTCCCTACTACCACCTGACACCACACCTGCTATCCCTACTACCACTGACACCACACCTGTGTCCCTACAACACCTGACACCACACCTGCTGTCCCTAC
>WNGS01163002.1:12144583-12157201 GCA_020271785.1 Procambarus virginalis | reverse complement strand
TGTCCCTGAAGCTCATATCAAGAGATAACATCAGCCGCATATGCACAGGTTGGCTAACATAAGAACGGCCTTTAGAAACTTGTGTAAGGAAATCTGTCAGAACTTTAGATACCACATATGTCAGCCAATCCTGGAGTATGCGGCTCCAGCATGGAGTCCATATCTAGTGCAGCATACGACCTAAACTGGAAAAGGTTCAAAAGGTTTGCCACCCAGACTAGTACCGAGCTGAGAGGTATGAGCTACGAGGAGAGACTAGCTGGACTTAAACCCTCACTTCGTTGGAAGACGCAGAAGAGTAAGGGGGGACCTGATCACACATTCAAGATCTCAAAGTGCAACGACAAGGATGATAAAGACAGGCTATTGAACACAAGGGGCACACGCCACTAGGGACACAGGTGGAAACTGAGGTGCCCAAATGAGCCCAGAGATATGTAGAAAGAACTGTTTTAGTGTCAGAGGTGGTGACAAATGGAATGCATTGGGAAGTAATAATGGTGGAGGCTGACTCCCTACACACTTTCAAGTGTAGCTACGATAAGAGCCCAATAGGCTCAGGAACCTGTACACTCTGTGATTGGACGGGTGAGAGACGGGACCAAAGAGCCAGAGCTCAACCCCCGCAAGCACAACAAGGGAGGCACCACCACACATCCACACAGCAGAGGGCCTTGTGGCTGAGTGAACAGCGCACTGGACTCGTAATCCTAGGTGGTATCTGGTTCGATCCCCGGTGATGACAGAAACCAATGGGCAGAGTTTCTTTCACCCTGATGCCTCTCGTTACCTAGCAGTAAATTAGGTACCTAGGGGGAAAAGGGTTTAGACCGCTGTTTACAGGCTGCTTCCTGGGGGTGTGCGAGAGAGAAAAAAATAGGCGTAGGCGGGGTGGGGGTGGGGGGGGGGGAACGTAGTTTGGAGGCGGGCCGAAAGAGCAGAGCACAACCCCCGCAAGCACAACTAGGTGAATATATATATTATATATATATATATATATATAATGTATAATATACATATATATTAGAAAAGTAGATCCAGTACATCTTATGTATTACCTGAATTATTAATTGAAAAATGCTGATTAGACGACTGGTAATCTACAGAAAAGATCGTGAACAGTGAATTTGTTACAGACACCTATTTCGCAAGTGTTACAAAGTGTTTTATCTTAGGAGGGATAACCATTACAGTTTAGTCAATAATAAGTTCACAATTTCTACCATTTTCAGAGACAATGGAACCCTACCTCCCTCCTTATTCTTTGTGAGAGTTTGTGGTCTCCACCTCATACAACTCGTGTATTATCCTTCACGTATCACTGACTTACAAAAATACGCTCATTGTGTTGCCACATCATCTGCAACACAATGAGGTATTGTGTTGTTGCTACAACCTAACCATAGGACGGACACAGCAGACCTTATCACAGCCGGAAGAGAATACAAATGATTGCGAGAATAATAATACCAGACGACCTAACGTCTTAGTCAACAGCATTGTAACTTCTTCCTTGGAAAGGAAGAGGATTTCGCAGGATATGAGAAGTTTCTAACTCTGACAGAGATTCCATATCATTATGCTATCCCGGGGAGATTTACTCTTTCTGAATCACTTTTCTGTATTTACACCATCTTTTAAGGCAGGCGAGAAAGCGTGCAAGAGCTCCTTTATTGCTACGAGGCTCAATAAAATTATGAGCATCTGTGTCTTTGAGCACTCGAGCTAAATTCGTTGCCACAAAGACTGGATGTCACATAATCTTACATTTTTGAGAATGTGGTCCATTTTTGGCACCCAAACACACTGGTGTTCATGGGTATGGATGCGGCAGTAGGGGCAAGACAGACTCAAAGAATGAGTGAAATTATTTCCTGTAATGTTAAACAAGTAAGGATCATAGAAGTATCTTCCGAATCCACAACCACGACTATGGTAACGAGCAAGTAACACTACCAGAACACATTAGCAAGTGTACAAGTTCTAACGCTACATTCATTGTTAACTTATCAGTGTCACAAAAGAGACAGTGTTGTTCCAGTATGACTAATATTATTTGGAGGCTTTCATAAAGGAATTGAAACATTGCAAGAGGTGCAAAATCATCCAGGTAGTTAAGGTTATATACTGGCTTGTATGTTTGCTGGCTTGCAAGCCCAAATTTGAAGTCCGCCGTTTTGACTAATATCGAGAGAATAACAGCTTTTTGAACCCATCCAACAAGTAGATTCATCTTGCTACAACTGCCTCGATCTTCGTTAGTATTGGCACCAGCGTTGCCTGCTTCTAGTCACATCTGCCATTACGTATCACCGACCTAAACTGCCACCACTATTACTTGTCACTATCCCCGTCGTCCTCATTATTATGTCCCTCCGCCCGAGAATGTTATCTCACACATCAATCAGCGTCTGACCTTTTCTCTCTCCACCTCAAGTCAAAAGGAATCGTTGGATCAGTAGAAATAGTATTAGCCATGAAAGGTGAAGAACGATTAAAATGATTAAGGTTGAAAACGCCTAAAACGATAACAAAGATGGTGAACGTTAAGAAGATAACAAGATGTGAACGCTTAAGAAGATAACAAAGATGGTGAACGCTTAAGAAATAACAAAGATGGTGAGCTTAGAAGATAACAAAGATGGTGAACGCTTAAGAAGATAACAAAGATGGTGAACGCTTAAGAAGAAAAACAACAGATGGTGAACGCTTAAGAAGATAACAAAGTGGTGAACGCTTAAGAAGATAACAAAGATGGTGAACGCTTAAGAAGATAACAAAGATGGTGAACGCTAAGATAACAAAGATGGTGAACGCTTAAGAAGATAACAAAGATGGGAATGCTTAAGAAGATAACAAAGATGGTGAACGCTTAAGAAGATAAAAAGATGTGAACGCTTAAGAAGATAACAAAGATGGTGAACGCTAAGAAGATAACAAAGATGGTGAACGCTTAAGAAGATAACAAAGATGGTGAACGCTTAAGAAGATAACAAAGTGGTGAACGCTTAAAAGATAAAAAAGATGGTGAATGCTTAAGAAGATAACAAAGATGGTGAACGCTTAAGAAGATAACAAAGTGGTGAACGCTTAAGAAGATAAAAAAGATGGTGAATGCTTAAGAAGATAACAAAGATGGTGAACGCTTAAGAAAATACAAAGATGGTGAACGCTTAAGATAAAAGAATATAGTTACGATAAGCGTAAACAAAATATTCGTGCATATACAATAACAAACAAGGGGCGCTTGAGGTGTTCAGGTGCTGTAAACGACGTTCCTCCCAGGTACGCTGGTCTCCCAGCAACCGTTTATTCCCCGTAATTCACGATGTTCAGCGCCGGTTGGGCGCTTACGAGCTAGTGAGACGAGCCGGGTAATAACGGCAATGTCGGTCATTATGTCACTCCTGTGTCGTGAGCATTGACCCAAGTGTAGTGGTGGTGGTGCCGCTGTTGTGTCTACCCTGGCTAGTTATAGTAGACGGCAGCCTCTGGTCTACCCTGGCTAGTTATAGTAGACGGCAGTCGTCTGGTCTACCCTGGCTAGTTACCGCTAGTATAGACGGCAGCCGTCTGGTCTACCCTGCCTAGTTATAGTAGACTGCAGTCGTCTGGTCTACCCTGGCTAGTTATAGTAGACTGCAGTCGTCTGGTCTACCCTGGCTAGTTATAGTAGACGGCAGCCGTCTGGTCTACCCTGGCTAGTTATAGTAGACGGCAACCGTCTGGTCTACCCTGGAAAGTTACACTAGACGGCAACCGTCTGGTCTACCCTAGCTAGTTACACTAGACGGCAACCGTCTGGTCTACTCTGGAAAGTTACACTAGACGGCAGCCGTCTGGTCTACCCTGGCTAGTTATAGTAGACGGCAGTCGTCTGGTCTACCCTGGCTAGTTATAGTAGACGGCAGTCGTCTGGTCTACCCTGGCTAGTTATAGTAGACGGCAGCGTCTGGTCTACCCTGGCTAGTTATAGTAGACTGCAGCCGTCTGGTCTACCCTGGCTAGTCACAAGGGACTGCAGCTACTATCACTGAGGTCGACTGATTCACTGAATGGGAAAAAAACATCTTTCAATTGCTTGTATATCTGTTGTTTACTGAGAATGGAGCAGAACAGAAATCTCAGAGGAATCATATTCGTGGATTTCTATAAATATAAATAATATAAGCTTTACAAGATTTGGCAAGCATAATAGAGTTGAATATATGCCAGTCAATTTAACCATTTCAGCCAAGTCAAACTTAATTTAACAACTAACTTAATATATAACTTCACCTAACATACCCTCACCCTACCCTAATCTAAACTAATCTAACTTAACCAAACTTAACCTAATCTAATCGACCAAACCTAACTTAGTGTAACATAGCAAACCCTATTCTAATCAATAAATAAAATATTTTAAAATTTTATGCTTAAAACAGCTAACAAATTCAATTTATTTTTAGAAAGATCTTAAATATCAAATCATGTTTTTTATTATCATTGAATCAGACAAGAAAGAAATTCACCAATGTAGTGTCTCAATAAATCGTGATAAAAATACGACTGAAAATAACAACAAAAATATTATGATGTATATGAAAATTAAACAAACAGTCATATCTTGCAAATATAACCATTATTTACGATTGTTGCATTTTCCCAATTGTCCATACGCTGATGGTATTTTTTTCTTGTTTTAAATTGCCCATGTGTTGAAAGTGATTGTTTTTCCAGAAGATTGTGAATGAGTTGAAGATGTTTGAGGGAGGAGGAGGAGGAGCGGTAGGCAAACGTAAACAAACAGAAGCTGACATCTAGCGTGTATAATGTGAATCACTTTAGGTCTCATTGATCTCACCCAAAGACCCTTGATAACAAAGGAACCATTTAATCTTCTAGAGAAAGAGTGAGAAGGTCAGGTCGAAGTCGAGTAGAGTGTGAGCTTAGTGATCGTCAACTGTTTTACGACTTGATGGCCTTGTCGTGTGAAAAATGTAAACATCTCCGGTAATTGAGAGGAGATGAAAGGGATTTTGACTTTTGTCTTGTAATCTCGGCTCTTAGAGGGTTGAATTATGGTTAAATTCCTACCTTCCTTCGCATGCTCTTAGTCCTGACCTCTTACGCCATGCTCCCACGTCCTGAACCTTAACCTCTTTTGCCATTTTCCTAGGCCCTTAACCTCAACCTCTTACGTCTTTCTCCCATGCTCTTAACCTCAACCTCTTACGTCTTTCTCCCATGCTCTTAACCTCAACCTCTTACGTCTTTCTCCCATGCTCTTAACCTCACCTCTTACGCCATGCTCCCATGCTCTTAACCTCAACCTCTTACGTCATGCTCCCATGCTCTTAACCTCAACCTCTTACGTCATGCTCCCATGCTCTTAACCTCAACCTCTTACGTCATGCTCCCTTGCTCTTAACGTCAACCTCTTACGTCATGCTCCCATGCTCTTAACCTCAACCTCTTACGTCATGCTCCCATGCTCTTAACCTCAACCTCTTACGTCATGCTCCCTTGCTCTTAACCTCAACCTCTTACGTCATGCTCCCATGCTCTTAACCTCAACCTCTTACGTCATGCTCCCATGCTCTTAACCTCAACCTCTTACGTCATGCTCCCATGCTCTTAACCTCAACCTCTTACGTCATGCTCCCATGCTCTTAACCTCAACCTCTTACGTCATGCTCCCTTGCTCTTAACCTCAACCTCTTACGTCATGCTCCCATGCTCTTAACCTCAACCTCTTACGTCATGCTCCATGCTCTTAACCTCAACCTCTTACGTCATGCTCCCATGCTCTTAACCTCAACCTCTTACGTCATGCTCCCTTGCTCTTAACCTCAACCTCTTACGTCATGCTCCCACGTTCCGCCATGGTGTTACCGCTCCTCACACGCTCCCTCGTCAGCTCTGAATTTTGTTTTACTTTCCTCACTTACTTATCCCTTGTGCTCTCTATCTCCATCTTTTTCTCCCTCGTGGTCTCTTTATCTATATTCTTTACCTCCCTCGTGCTGTCTCATACTCTGTATCTGTGTCTCCACTTTGATCCCTCTTCACAGCCTCGTCCTCCGTGTCTCCTCTACTTCTTTTCCATTTTTCTCTCTATATTCTCTAACTGTCTCCTACTATTTAATCCCTATTTACCGGTTATTGTATCCGTTTATTCCTATTATTCCGTTCTTCTCTCAATTGTTATTCTTCCAACCGTCCTTTACTCTCCTGCTTCCATTAGTCTCACTTTTCATTGATTTTCCTCCATCCTCTCTCTTTTCTCATCCTTATTTTTCTCTTCTCATTCGTCCTTTTCTTTATTCCCTTCTCTCTACTTGGGCTGGACGGTAGAGCGACGGTCTTGCTTCATGCAGGTCGGCGTTCAATCCCCGACCGTCCAAGTGGTTGGGCACCATTCCTTTCCCCCCGTCCCATCCCAAATCAATATTCTGACCCCTTCCCAAGTGCTATATAGTCGTAATGACTTGGAGCTTTCTCCCGATAGTTTTCTTCCTTTCCCTTCTCTGATACTCTTCTTTCTAACTATTATCATACTTTATCTCATTCCCTTCCTTCATTCCTCTCCTCTCTCCCCCTCCACAAGCTCCCACCCCCCCCAAGCCTTCTCTACCCATCCACAAACCCTCCTTTCCCTTCCCCTCCTCCCCAAGCCTCCTCTCCATCTACCCCCACCACCTCCTCCCCAAGCCTCCTCTCCATCTACCCCCACCTCCTCCTCCCCAAGCCTCCTCTCCATCTACCCCCACCTCCTCCTCCCAAGCCTCCTCTCCATCTACCCCCCCACCTCCTCCTCCAAGCCTCCTCTCCATCTACCCCACCTCCTCTTCCCCCATAACTTCCTTCTCCCTTGGGCATAACAGGAACTTTTTTGTAATATGTTGGTTCTATAGCCGGGCCATTACGGCCGCCGGAGGGTATCAACACACCAATATTCAGAAAGAAGAGTCCATATTGGGGGAATAAGCAGTTTTCAATGGTTGGGGGGAGTTCCTTTTCTGCGGGTGCTCATGATATAGGCGTGGGAGGCTCAGATGAGAGGGCAGGGGGCTCTTTTTTTTACAGAAATCAGGGTGGGAGAGCCAGATTAAAGAGGCAGTGGGGCTCTTATTTTACATATATAAAGGCCGGAGAAGCAGATTAGAGGGGGGTAGGAAGCTCTTTTTTCCAGATGTCAAGGTGGGTGTAGCAATTTAAGTGAGGGCGAGGACCTCTTTTTCTCGACATGAAGACCGAAGCTAGATAACGATGACGAAGAATTATTTCCAGATATCAGGGCAGAAAACCTTTTGAGTTGGAACAGATTTGTTTTTCCTTGAATCATTAATGGTGTTGGAAGTGAGTAAGACAGTGTGTGTACATGCAGTAGAGAGCGTGGACCAGGACGTGAGTGGGTGTGGTAGAGATGGAAACTATTCTCTCAGATGGTTCTTGAAGCTCACATTGGTAGTCCCATATGAAGGCTTTTGTGAAAACTGTTGTGGTAGGGAGCACGGAAGGTCGAGACAACGCGTATGTACATTAGTGAAAATGGCCACAGGATTTCCTCTCTCGTGAGGAGGATTTTTAGTAGAGGAGCGAAATTTTCCCTGCGTGGGGGAATGATTCGGTAAAAGTAATGCAATATTTCCTGCGTGGGGAAATATTGGGTAGACGGAACACAATATCTTCATAGTTAAGAGTTTACCGGGAAGCGAATGTTTCCCCAAAAACAGCGAGGATTTGCTAGAGGTACGACAGTTGTGTGTGTTGGTAGTTGTACTCACCTATTTGTGCTTGCGGGGGTTGAGCTTTGGCTCTTTGGTCCCGCCTCTCAACTGTCAATCAACTGGTGTACAGATTCCTGAGCCTACTGGGCTCTATCATATCTACATTTGAAACTGTGTATGGAATCAGCCTCCACCACATCACTGCCTAATGCATTCCATCCGTTAACTACTCTGACACTGAAAAAGTTCCTTCTAACGTCTCTGTGGCTCATGTGAGTACTCAGTTTCCACCCGTGTCCCCTTGTTCGCGTCCCACCAGTGTTGAATAGTTTATCCTCGTTTACCCGGTCGATTCCTCTGAGGATTTTGTAGGTTGTGATCATGTCTCCCCTTACTCTTCAGTCTTCCAGTGTCGTAAGGTGCATTTCCCGCAGCCTTTCCTCGTAACTCATGCCTCTTAGTTCTGGGACTAGTCTAGTGGCATACCTTTGGACTTTTTCCAGCTTCGTCTTGTGCTTGACAAGGTACGGGCTCCATGCTGGGGCCGCATACTCCAGGATTGGTCTTACACATGTGGTGTACAAGATTCTGAATGATTCCTTACACAGGTTCCTGAAGGCTGTTCTGATGTTAGCCAGCCTTGCATATGCCGCAGACGTTATTCTTTTTATGTGGGCTTCAGGAGACAGGTTGGTGTGATATCAACTCCTAGTGTGTTGGTAGTTGTGTGTCGGTAGGTGTGTGTTGGTAGGTGTGTTGTGTCTACAGTTGAAGCTTTATGGGGAGTCTGCCTTCACTACTTCACTTTATAATGACTCGTTCACTATTAAGTGAAAAAAGTATAATTTCACTATGGATCATTTGTGTACTTAGTTTCTACCTGTGGCCCCTTGTTTGTGTATCACGTTACCAAACACTGAAAGGTGAGACTGAGAGATATTACTACATTATCGTGATCACGTGTGGTGACTTAATTATACATCACACAAGTAAGGAATTCAAGTCACTATGGTTAAACGTTTGGCATTATAAACTATTGGTTTACTGAAGAATAAACCACACATAAGGATTATATATATATATATATATATATATATATATATATATATATATATATATATATATATATATATATATATGTCGTACCTAGTAGCCAGAACTCACTTTTGGCCTACTATGCAAGGCCCGATTTGCCTAATAAGCCAAGTTTTCCTGAATTAATATATTTTCTCTAATTTTTTTCTTATGAAATGATAAAGCTACCCATTTCATTATGTATGAGGTCAATTTTTTTTATTGGAGTTAAAATTAATGTAGATATATGACCGAACCTAACCAACCCTACCTAACCTAACCTAACCTATCTTTATAGGTTAGGTTAGATTAGGTAGCCGAAAAAGTTAAGTTAGGTTAGGTTAGGTAGGTTAGGTAGTCGAAAAACATTAATTCATGAAAACTTGGCCTATTAGGCAAATTGGGCCTTGCATAGTAGGCTGAGAAGTGCGTTCTGGCTACTAGGTACGACATATATATATATATATATATATATATATATATATATATATATATATATATATATATATATATATATGGGGTTAACGCAACAGAAGCATGAGAGAAAGAAAGATAGAGAGAGAGAGAGGAGAGAGAGAGAGAGAGAGAGAGAGAGAGAGAGAGAGAGAGAGAGAGAGAGAGAGAGAGAGAGAGAGAGACGCTTTTTGAAGTGTTCAACAAGACCATCACACACTCACTTCTTCAACAAGACGATGAGTCACAGGATATGAAGATAGAAGATATAAACCTTCACATCCTCAGCCATGATACTGTGATTCATCATCATTATTGAAGAAGTTATTGTATTGATGATTGTGTTGAACACTTCAAGAGTCACCTCTCTCTCTCTCTCTCTCTCTCTCTCTCTCTCTCTCTCTCTCTCTTGCCCCTGTTGCGTTAACTCCTTCGTGTTCGCCTTGTAACAAACACCGTGATTTAATCCCTTCCAGCAGCGGCAGCTGAGGCAAAGCTTACGTGGGACGCCTATTTGCATTCCGTTAAATGTCGGGTATTGTCCAGCTTTAGTGTCCGGGCGCACGAGCACCCGTACCTGAATTTCTTTCAGCTTGCCTGGCGCCTTGTCTGGCCGAGTCATACGCCAGAGTGAGCGTTCCTGAATATAATATCCCATTAATGTTTTGCAAAGAGCACCAGCTGAGGCATGGATGCATATTTTAGCGTTTTCGCGAATAGCATTAGAGGTAGCATGAGGAATCAGCAGCATTAGAAGTAGTAGCAGCAGGGGTATTAGAAGCGTCTGTTGTAACAACATTAGAGGCATCAGTAGTAACAACAATAGAGGCATCAGTAGTAACAACATTAGAGGCATCAGTAGTAGCAACATTAGAGGAGTAACAACATTAAAGGAGTAACAACATTAGAGGCATCAGTAGTAGCAACATTAGAGGCATCAGTAGTAGCAACATTAGAGGCATCAGTAGTAGCAACATTAGAGGAGTAACAACATTAGAGGCATCACTAGTAACATCATTTAAGCCAACAATAGCAGCACCATTCGAGGCATTAGTTAGATACACTAACAAGATTAGAGCTAGTACAGAAACATTAATGGCAAGAACAAAACAGCAGTAGCAGCAATATTGAACAGATCAACAGCAATCTTGAGCATTTGCAATAGTAGTGGTAATAACAAAAGTAGTAAGTTGCAGCAATCATACAGTAGATAGTAGCAGCAGCATTATCTTAAGTATAAGCTCGTTTATCTAATTGATGTCCCAAATAAAACCAGAATCACGTAAATAGCAAAATTCTGTTGTCTAAATCGAGGTTTACTGCAGTAGGATATAATAATTATCCTACATGTGAGAGTAGTATTGGCGTGTGTGAATACAGGTTTAGAGATTACGAAATTGGATGCGAAGGTTAAAAAAAAAGGCATTAGAAACACTGATACCGGTAGTGATTCAAGAGCTTGTGATGATTGGTATTTTATCTGTGGTATATGCATGTCTGGTTTCGTAACATAAATGATTGGTGAATTTTAATTGAAATTATACAAGCCAAACATCAAGGACAAATCGTGTTTTGATATAAATATGTGCAGTAAATGATTAAAACACTTATAACTGTTTGGGATATTCTTAACTACTCAGTGTGCAAATACGAATGACCATAAAAAATAGAACTTAAGGGCTCATTATTTTCAAGTTTCAACTAATTGTACTAATTCCTAATTCTACACAGGAAAAAGAAATGTTTTTAAAAACTTCTCAACAACATTACCTGGGCATCACTACCAGAAGGGATGAGGAACTTGAGTCTTACCTGTAAAGAAAAGAAAAATATATTAAAAGAGGGTATTTTTACCTACATAAAATAATGTACTTAAAATCACAATACTTCTCTATTTTCCGTCAAAGGAATTCAACTTGAGTCCCTCGCACCACCGCTTATATACTTAGTAAATGTCACTATATCCACCACAAGGGTACTATAGACCTCTTTTTATCTATCAATGACCATAAACCGATTATTATTAGATCTCTCATCTATCAAACCAACTTAGGGCATTGATAATGCTTCCTCTTATATATCAACATAACCAACATAGGACATTGATAATGCTTCATCTTACTATCAACATAACCATCGAGGGCATTGATAATGCTTCTCTATATATCAACATACCAACATAGGGCATTGATAATGCTTCCTCTTATATCAATATAACACAAGGGCATTCAGAGAGCTCTCTGATCTATCAGCATGTGATTTGTTTTGTTCCAATTCAGTTTATGTTAATCCCGTTTGTGTTGTGCACAAGCCCGACTGCATTGTGCACCTGAGTCCGGTTGCACTGTGCACCTGAGTTGTATACAAGGGGCTAATTACACCCGTGAGAGCCCGCTGGACAAAGACCAGAGAAAGGCTCCGACAACGCTGTGAAATAAGAGAAACGATTTTCAGTGCAATTGCGTTCCTTTGTATTTCTAACATTTTGCCACTCATCTCATGCGTCATAAGATGGTGCCATAAAATATGTGATGAGAGGAGGAGGAGGAGAGAAATAAACACAACATGTTGACCAGATCACACACTAGAAGGTGAAGGGACGACGACGTTTCGGTCCGTTCTGGACCATTCTCAAGTCGATTGTGAGAATGTACAACACCTTGCCCCACGGTGCGGCAAGTCTCCCTCTAACACACCTCTCTGTTTAGTCGCCGCTCCTCTATCTACAGCACAACGCAACAAGCACCTTTGAAACTCTTATCGTCCTTAACATAAATGTGTTTCCCAAATGTGTGTAATGATGCAGTCATCGGGAGGACAACACACTTCAAGCAACTACACCTACTATCAAGAAGAGGAAAGTGTTGTTCACTGTATAAGGACTTATACCGTGCCACTGTGAGAGGTGTGAAGTACCATAGGCACTGGCTCCGTTGAGGACTCTCATGCTGAAGAGGCATTCTGCAACATTTTATTTCAAAATAATATTTATCTCATATTTATGATGCTAAGCTTCGTAAACTATTAATATTTAATAAGATTATAGTTAATATGTTCTAGAGCTAAGGTGCACGTGTTGATTATGCCTATTCAGCCTGTTGTCTTGATATGCCAATGCGTAAAAAATCCAACCTTCTAACCTTACCTAACGTTAGGTTTGGACGTCAACCACAAACGTTCAAACCCAAGCAACCCGCCTAACCTATCGAGTCAGATGCAAAAAAAAAAAGTTGATATTAGCAACCCGTTACTTTTCACAGTAGGTTGTATTTGTAACGTTGGTTACCATGACGGAAAAAAAACTATTAGTTGAGATGGCGGTTGGTCCATTAGCTATAATTTTGAAGTTACTTGATTAAAGAGTAGAGATAACACA
>WNGS01163002.1:12119855-12123409 GCA_020271785.1 Procambarus virginalis | reverse complement strand
GACTCTACCGCGGGAAATCTGGCTATTGTGGTCAGCATATTATCCCATAGCAATTCCGAGACCTCTCGTATGATAGGTCAGCCGTTGGTAAACATATATATGAATGGTTTTGGGTGAATATAAATACAAATTATCTCTTAAAATCCGAAGTGCTTCCTATATTCTTATGTTCGTATATTCTGAAAGCAAGAAAACCCAAAGCATTATTGTGCATGTATGCTAATCCATTGCCAAGAGTTTTTCCTATGTGACCATTCGACCGTTGTCTCCTGGCACAATATTTACATGTTATAAGGATGGATTTCTCGTCTGCTCGCACGGTGACGATTTGTGTTTTACCCAAGCCGGCAATGTGTTGACCGGTTCGTGTTTAATTCTGCTCTGTCCGGTGATTTTTGCCGGCAGTAACGACTCCCTGTAGCCATGTTTATTGCTGGTCATTCGCTGGGTTCCTATACCACCGTGCTGTTGATATTCAGTCTGAATTTAATCTTGATTTTGTTTCGGTGGTTCTGTTCGACTACTCTCATTACCACATGTGGTTCGACTACCACATACTTGGTAGTGGTGTGGTCTGTGTCAGCTGGTCACGCCCTCAGTGCTGGTGTGGTCTGTGTCAGCTGGTCACACCCTCAGTGTTGGTGTGGTCTGTGTCAGCTGGTCACACCTTTAGTGCTGGTGTGGTCTGGGTCAGCTGGTCACACCCTCAGTGTTGGTGTGGTCTGTGTCAGCTGGTCACACCCTCAGTGTTGGTGTGGTCTGTGTCAGCTGGTCACACCTTTAGTGCTGGTGTGGTCTGGGTCAGCTGGTCACACCATCAGTGCTGGTGTGGTCTGGTTCAGCTGGTCACACCATCAGTGCTGGTGTGGTCTGGTTCAGCTGGTCACACCCTCAGTGCTGGCGTGACCACGGTAACCAGCTCACACTTAACTAACACCTGTCAGTGATCCCACATCTGGATAACACCGTGCATATCAAGTGTCAGTAATCCACTTCAAGATAACACTGTGTGTGTACCAGCGTTCAGTAACCCACATCAGGATAACATCTTGTGTCTCAGCTGTTATTAACCTACTCCTATTTGCTATGTTGCTTTCTGTGACAGTTCGCTCAGGTCGAGGTCAGGTCGAAAGGTTATAGTTCAGAAGAGTCAAAAAATTCCCTGTAAATTACTGTACACTTTTTCAGAGTGTTTTCAAAATAGTAGTTTTACATATGAATAACATTTATATAGAAGTGGTTTTTCTCGTAATACTGAATGAAACACTATATAATATAATATAACTATAATAAAATATAATATTAATATAATATAAACACTGTATAATATAGTACTGAAACACTAGAACACTGAGGGGAAAAATATGGAATAGTAAAGATTTTTTCTTAGTGTTTGGTGGCTGATGTGGCTGTGGTGAGGGACTGTTTACGAGGGGGAAGATTGGGCCATCAAGGCTTGTTCTTTGTGGTGATGGGCGACTGAAGAACTCTTCCTCAAGGGTTTTGTCTCTAATATTGAAATGGTGACGGAGGCAAAGGTTTTCACTAACTTACATCGTCACTGAATAATACCTTTATATATATCACATGATATTTATCACTGTTTCCGCCTACTCTACACGATGTTTTCATCACTGCGACACATCTTCACTACATCCCGCCTTCGTCATTGTGACTACTTTAAAACATGCTATATCTAATCATCTTAACTACAGATAACTATCATTACTCTATCCCTCTTCACTACACACTATCTACATCACTAGAACATTATCACTGAAACCATCTTCACTATACACGATCTTCATCACAATAAGCAAACAAGGTAGCGGAGGTGGGAGGTTAAGAAAGAAGAAGCATACGGGAATCATAAGTAAATAAATAAATACATCTCATTATTAAACCGCTGTTTAAAACAAGTTAAGAATATTAGGTAAAGTAAAATATGATATTGCTAAGATCTATGAAATTGGAATGACGTTACAATATCCTACATGAGTCTGACATTGCTCTGCGACAGGCAAAAAGGTCTTTTTTTTTACAACAATACACCGAAAGCCAGCCTTATTTCAAGGTTTCATTGGGTCTCCTTCATACCTAATGTCTCAAAACTGTCCAACATTATCAGAAATGTCAATATCAACCTTGTTTTTGAGAACTGCAAAAATGGCCTCTTTCCTTATCAATAATTATAAGGAGTCCTGCAGGTCTTTATCAGTTTTAAGTGGCCTATGTTGCCCCTTGCAAGAATTGATTTTTGCATCGATCAGACACCAAAAGGCTTACTAAATGCATCATACAGCATAAATAATCATCACTAAGAACGGAACAGGCGTCTAATGCAATATTTTTGCATGTTAGATGTGTGTATCATATAATATATAAGGAATTTATTGCTGTTTATTTCAATAATGGTTTATGTGAGAGAAATTTGGTAACGTGAACCATCTTCAGTCATTGCAATCACACACTTAACACCAGCCATGAAATGTTCAGGATAGACCCAAATCTTTCAAGAAAAATTGCTGGGATGTTAAAATTGCCTTCGGTTTCAGTTATTGCTAATTTTTTATGTTACAATTTTAGCTACATTCTAGTGGGTTGTACTGAATCAGTGTCCCTTTAATGTTAATATCCTGAAGCTACCTATACTGATGGGCTCAGCATACATTTCTAAATTTCTGAGTAAATTCTTTAATTTTGTTTAGGTAATTTTAATTTGGTTTTATATGCATTGTTTAAGTTTTTGCTACTATCAGTGATTATGGGATGTTTTATCTCTCAGTATATGTCTATGAACATTCAACACTTGCTCGTGTTTATTGTTTTTTCTATTAAATCAAACCGTCATGTTAAAATATGTTAGTTTCCTGTAACGTTTACTAATTCTTCCGACCTGTCTGCGTCCAAGTCAAACCTGTTTCCATGTTTCCGTTACCTTATATTATCTTTTTTTTAGCTGTCTGTTCAATAACTGTACTTATAATTCTTAGCATATGCTTCTTTTTTCTTAACCTCCTACTTCCGCTTCCATATTTGCCTAAGATTTCATACCACGTTCGTTCTCATCTAATCTCCATGTCCTGTGCCAACATCATTATAAACTCAACTTTAATATTGTTCCCATTCTCTTCCCTTCTTCAGACTGGTTCCTCATTACGTATCTTCCATTCAATGTCTTATAATCTCTCTCCCTCCCTCTAGTCCACTATTGTTACTGTTACATGTACATGCACATGCACATATATATTTATATATATATATTCATATCAGTGATCTTTTTATATCACAAGTTATTCAACAAGAGGCTCACAACAGTCACTATACAAGGCACTTTACATCTATGGTGAGTCAGGCAGTTACTAGTCTTGCTCCACACCCACCCAACTGGGCGGCAGCTTTACAGTCATGTGCATGTATTACTTACACTAAGCAAACTTTGGATACTTCGGTAAGATCCTGGCAGTACATCATTATGAATGAAATAATAACACATTTCTTGGACTCCATTGATGGTGTTATCTCTGAATTCGCGCGATTTTTTTCACATTCCA
>WNGS01163002.1:12112355-12114855 GCA_020271785.1 Procambarus virginalis | reverse complement strand
AGATGCCAGATCCTTGGTAAAGTTTACAAGATTAATGGTTATCTTATCGAAAATGTCATAAGGGGTCGGAGTCGTCCCTGTGCCCCATTAAGGTGGGCATGGCTCCATCGCCTGTCTTTCACGAAATCTGTGAATGTGAAATGTTTATGGCAGATGCCATACACTTTAGCATTAGTTTGAATAACTGCATTTTTTACACACTGTACTCCCCTTCATATACTCTAGGGTAGCTGCACAAATTCAGATGTACCTAATGTATTAATAATAATAATACAAAAGTGCATTTAAGGTATATTAATTTTCAAAACATATATTCAGATGAGAAATTTGCATTCTTTGCATAACCTTTTGGTTGTGGTGACCCTTCTGGTAAAACAAATGGGTTATCTTGAGATGATTTCGAGACTTTTTTTTTAGTGTCCTCGCGGCCCGGTCCTCAACCAGGCCTCCACCCCCAGGAAGCAGCCCATGACAGCTGACTAACACCCAGGTACCTATTTTACTGCTAGGTAACAGGGGCATAGGGTGAAAGAAACTCTGCCCATTGTTTCTCGCCGGCGCCTGGGATCGAACCCAGGACCACAGGATCACAAGTCCAGCGTGCTGTCCACTCCGCCGACCGGCTCCTCCGCTCGGCCGACCGGTTCCTCCGCCGACCGATCGGGTGTATACAAAATACAGATTTTGACCAAATTTTCAGTTGATGATAAGATATTGAACAAAAACCTCAGCGCTTGTAATGATCTTGGACAAAACCATCAATGTATTTTAAGAACATGGACAAGATCTATTATGTATGTTAATAGGCTGGACAAAATTTTCAATGTTAATAGCATGGACAAAATCTTCACTGTATGTTATGAGTGCGGATAAAATCTTCAGTGTATTTTGGAAGTGAGCTGCGATTGCCGAAATAACCTGTTCTTCCGGATCACATTTCCCATAATGAAAATAATTAATATAATTCCCGTTGTCGGGGGACAGGAAGCCTGCATATGTTAGGCAGGTATCGAGGTCTCCCAAGGTCGAACAGGATACAACCGCACAACAATTACCAAACTCAGTTATCAGTTTTCTAGTAGATGAATAGAGGCATTAGGTGAAAGGAAACGCGTCCATCTATTTCTGTCTCTTCGGGGATCGAACCCGGGATCCCCAGTTGTGAATCGAAAACGTAGATTGCCTTACGACAGGAGGTAGGTAATTATCAGGAGAAAGCACAAAGCCTTTACGACTGTATAGCAGTTGGAAGGGATATTAGGATAAGGATTTGGAATCGGACGGGAAGAGATGGTACCCAACCACCTGGACGGTTTGGGATCGAACGCCGACCTGCAAGAAGCAAAACCGTCGCTCTACCGGCAAATAGTTTCCTCGATGAACAGTGAACAAAGGTTTAATTTGTTGGACAAATATTCGTGAACATGGGAGGTTGAACAAATTTTCAGAGGATTCTGGCGACTTTTGGACCATACTTTTCAGTCGCAGATATAGCAAGGCAGGAGAACGCTGTAAGCCTGAAAACTTTTGAACATGAGTGGCATTGAAAGATTACGAGAAGAGGTAGGATAGAAGAGCGTAGTAAAGGAACAGACTAACAACAATGGGTCACATCTGACCCGGGCCACATATATACCTGGCGCCACCAACAGCTAAACACAGAAAACAACTGCCTCGTCGCAGCACCATGGTTCAGCTGACGCCATAAACACAACACCCCGCCCTACGGTGTGGCAAGTCTCCCTCTAACACACCTCTGTTTTAGTCGCCGCTCCTCTATCTACACCACAACGCAACAAGCACCTTTGAAACTCCGATCATCTTCAACATAAACGCGTCTATCAACATCTGCACTGGTGCAGTCATCGAGAGGACAAAACCTTCATGCAAACTGCACCTACTGTCAAAAAGAAGAAAGGAACGGAACTCAAGCACTTGGACTATCGGGGATCGAACGCCGACCTACAAGAAAGGAGGTCATCACTTGAAGTGGATGGACCAAACATACACTAGAAAAAGGTAAACTGCAAGACCCTCTCCTCCTGAAGAGATGCGTGTGCGTTTATTGGTTTCTCGTGAAAGACTGTTAGACCAGCTGTGCATTCGCACATAAGTGCTTTCGATAACAAAGAATAATTACATATTTGCATATGAAACACAACCATTATAAGGACCTTTAGTCTTTTTGACGAGTTCAACACCTCTGGATAATTACTAAATTGACGGACAGAAATAGTGTGCTGGAGCATGTGGTCAGAAAGCATTGTTATGTTAATGACAAGGAGGTAAGGGCCAGCCTCAGGGCTCTTGGCAGGTGATGACGTGCCTCTCAAGACGCAAGACTTGAAGGAGTATGTCTGTAAGAATGATGCCGAAGACAAACATAAAAATATGTTTGAAACAAAAAATTGCTGGATGGGAAAATTCTACGAGATTGAAATCTCTCCAGATTTAAATCTGGAGAGAAAGTGGTTATGTTTAGGGGACAGAAGTACACTAG
>WNGS01163002.1:12101176-12111355 GCA_020271785.1 Procambarus virginalis | reverse complement strand
GGATGGCAAGTCCTATGATATGTCAGATGTCCTCTGCTGACACAAACACAAACACTGTGACGGGTCAGAACTCCCTTGCTGACACACACAAACATCGTGAGACGTCATATACCCCCTGCTGACACACACACAAACTCTGTGAGGCGTCAGACGTCCGGTGCTGACACACGCGCGCACACACAAGAGAACTAACGAACTATAATTACGTCCCCCATATCAACACGCTTGGCGGGGATTCGTCATGAAAGAGAACAGGTTTGGAGACAGGGAAAGAGGAAGAATGAGAGATATAACTATGACAAATTATAGAATAATAGAGAATTAGGACGTATAAGAGACAAAAGAAGAGAGAGAACTAGAGAGAAAAGGGACGCATGAGAGACAGGAGGACTCAAGAGAAAGAGGGAGAGATACAATGATATAGAAAGAATAAGAATGAAAAAAAAGGAATGGGAGAGTGATCTAGAGAAAAAAAGAGGGAAAGGGAGAGAGAGTCGAAAAAGGGAGAGTGGTACGAGGAAAAGGCAGTGACAAAGAATCACAGCGCACAGAAATTACCCACCAAGCAAAAGTTGGCAACACTCTCCTTAAAACTGTATTCTATACAGCTCTGGCTAGACAGAGATGCGGCACAGTAATTCGTTTTGTCGGGGACAGGAAGCCTACATACATACATATATACTTTATACATATATCGAGGTCCCTCTAGGTCAAACTACTGACCTACCCCAGGATGCATCCCCACAACAGTCGCCTAATTCGTGGGTACTTAGTTACTGTATATGGCGAAAGGAAACGTGCCCAATTTTTATCCCGCATGGGAATCGAACCCGGAATCCCCATGGTGAGTGGAGAACCAAACTTCTGAATCGAGATGAGGATCAGGTGGATGTATTTGGTACTAAACATGAACGTATAAGTCATAAATTCTCAACAAAAACAAGTATTTACTTACCGTGTAATATAAGGAGAATTTGAGCATTTGGAAAGCTTCAAACGCTTACGCTTGTGCTTTAATTATTTAGACTTTGAAACGTTTAAACTTTGAAAATGTTCAACTTTGAAACATTTAGATTTTGAAACGTTTAGAATTTTAAACGTTCAGATATTGTAGACTTTAGACTTGGAAATTTCTAGACTTTAGGCTTCAAAACGACTAGACATTGAAACGTTTAGATTTTAAACTGAAATATAGAAAAGACTGAAATATAAATGAAATATAAAAAAAAGAGTGAAAGTATACCAGATCAAATGGGTGGATTGCAAATAATTTGCTATCAAGTATTGAGGAAACAGCGATATCAGGATTATTTATTTTATTTATTAAATTAATCTATCAAAATCTCTGCAAGTGAGTTAGACATAATTACCATATCAACGCTGAAAAAATTTCCAAGGAGTCATTGAAATATTAGGAAAATACTAAATTACGCATACTCTATAAAATAGAGTTTGGAAAAAACAAAAATATTCTGTGGACGTAAGTGTGCAACAGCTCATCCATACTACAGTATAATGTGCGGAACATTAATGTCCCATTCGGTCCTCACACTATACAGTGGAATGTGTGGAACCCAGATGTTCCATTCTTTCGTTACTCTATATGTAAAATATCTGCAAACAACATATGTTTGCAGATATTTAGTGCATATTTGCACAACAATGCATTAGCACGACAAAACCACACACATTGTATGCTTGCCATAAGGTGAAAAAATGAGCTATCGTTACATACCATTCCGATTGGGCACTCCCGTTCCACAGGAAAATCCAATCAATAGACTTGAACCGCTGAGTCAAGCATTTGCAAATATCAAAATGTACTTAACTATTATTTTCAATTAATAGCCATAAGAATATGATTTAATGTGACGGACAACTATCTGACATTCTCAATATTTGATTTCTTAAAAATAGGTAGAACAAAATGCTATCTAATACCGGAATACCGGTATTCTGGTGTATGACGGAGAGCTTCGGAGTAGGGAAGTAGTGTCTTAGTGTGTCGTGACTAACCCCAGTTGTGTTGACAGTGTGTGGCGTTGTCATCAGTCGCTGGGTGGCTGGCACCTCACAATTTCATTTCACCACGCTACAGCACGCCAGAGCTCTCTTGCACCACACTTTAGCACGCCAGAGCTCTCTTCCACCACCCTCCAGACGCCAGAGCTCTCTTCCACCACCCTCCAGACGCCAGAGCTCTCTTCCTCCACCCTCCAGAGCTCTCTTCCTCCACCCTCCAGACGCCAGAGCTCTCTTCCACCACCCTCCAGACGCCAGAGCTCTCTTCCTCCACCCTCCAGAGCTCTCTTCCTCCACCCTCCAGACGCCAGAGCTCTCTTCCTCCACCCTCCAGACGCCAGAGCTCTCTTCCTCCACCCTCCAGACGCCAGAGCTCTCTTCCTCCACCCTCCAGACGCCAGAGCTCTCTTCCTCCACCCTCCAGACGCCAGAGCTCTCTTCCTCCACCCTCCAGACGCCAGAGCTCTCTTCCTCCACCCTCCAGACGCCAGAGCTCTCTTCCTCCACCCTCCAGACGCCAGAGCTCTCTTCCTCCACCCTCCAGACGCCAGAGCTCTCTTCCTCCACCCTCCAGACGCCAAAGCTCTCTCTCCATCCTCAAAATATACTCGCAAGCTTTTCGGGGTTTCCAAGTATTAATGAATGGACCGACGAAGGTGTATTTCTTAAGCCTCGGACTTTCATTATGTGCAATTTTCCCAAGATTTTTGTGTATACTTGCAAACTTACGTGGCCTCCAGGTTTATAACTTTATTATTAACTTATTAAAAGTTCTTATAAAGCACAAGTTTAATATCAAGTCATGTAATCCAGGGATTCATTTATAGACACCCAAAACACATTACTTATGTGCACTCGTTAATTCTGCCGAAGTCTGCGAGCGTAGACGATTGGTGCGAGGGTAGTGTATTTGAATACATATGATATTCGTATGTTGTCAAATACGAAAAGCTAAGGCAATAGCTAAGGTCAATAGGCTAAGGCCTATTGACCTTTTCCTGTGATGGACTTTAATGTGTGTTGTAGTTCTTCTGGCGTTGTTCGTTGATCAAGTAAGACAATGTAAGGTGGTGCAGTGCCTCTCATCTGTTAACCGCTCAGCTAATGTGAGCTGTATGGTATTGTACTACCAGCTGACCTTGCCTCTCATTCAACTGATTACAACCTAACTTAATGCATGGTCTTGCTGAACCTTCTGGATCCTTCAAGATCAAGATAATATAATAACATACATAATGGACTTTTGTCTCATGAAGATTTTCCTGACAGTTATACAATTTTGCTTATCAATCTTAGTTTATTTTGGATGACTTTCTTAATTCTCGTATTTAATACATTTACGAAATGATCTTATGATGCTGTTTTATTCATCATTCGACTTCCTGATCGAAATACGAATTTCAGTTCGTATGTTCATTCTATCTAGCAGATTAGAGCTTATCTACCCTTAAGATGCATTCATCAATTTTAATACGTTGTTCGGTTTACAATAGTAATTTTCTCAAGTACAAATTAATACGATGATATGTTAGCATTTTGTGCATATTTACGCGCAGATTAGGTTACGCGTTTAGGTTCTGTTGAAATTTATTTGTAATATTTGGTGGAGTATTTATAGAGGTCGGTAGCAAAGCATTGAACGAGAAATGTTTGAAGGTCATCGTTTGTGAGTTGAGTGTAAAGCATTTTTCATTCATGAACAGGGAGCCGCTACATGGAAATAACATTTGGCTTTTGTAGATGACGATGGGCTGTTGTAGATGAGGACAGGCTGTCGTTGATGAGGACAGGCTGTCGTTGATGAGGACAGGCTGTCGTTGATGAGGACGGGCTGTCGTTGATGAGGACGGGCTGTCGTTGATGAGGACAGGCTGTCGTTGATGAGGACGGGCAGTCGTTGATGAGGACAGGCTGTCGTTGATGAGGACAGGCTGTCGTTGATGAGGACGGGCTGTCGTTGATGAGGACGGGCTGTCGTTGATGAGGACGGGCTGTCGTTGATGAGGACGGGCTGTCGTTGATGAGGACGGGCTGTTGTTGATGAGGAGACAATCAAAGATCTCTTTATGGAATAATGACATTAAATAGCAGTTTTATTAATGCTAAAACACAAAAACTGAAACGATATGAGTATAGTTTTGTAGAAAGAAAGTACTCAGGGGCCACAAAATAATAAAGTAGCAGAACCGTGACAAAATAATCAACTAAAACACACGTTCTAAACGGGTGTCGTCGAGGGCTGAACCGTAATTGAGTGCTAGTCGTGCTAGTGAAGGCGCTAATAAGCTGTTGGTAACGTAGTGAAGTGATTTTAAAAAGCTTGTGAGGTTCTACTAAAGTGTTATTAGAGTGATTGTAAAGTGTTGATGAAGAGCTGGTGGGGGTGTTAGTGGCGTGCTAGTAAAGTGTTATTGTAGTAGTTTGTAAAGTGCTCCTGTCAGGTCTGAAAGTCACACCAACACTTAATGAAATGATTCACAGAAGAATGCTATCCGTTTGTCCTGGGGGAGTCACCCATCCACCAATCACTCTAACCCATAAGCCCGTATTTCAGGCTCTTGCTTATCACTGGCCAATCAGACTTTGCCAGAAATATCAACTTGATTATAGATAAACATAACTTAGGAATGAGTTATGTGTATAATATGTTGTATAATGGCTTATTCTATCCAAGAGAAGAGATTAAAACAACGAGTCAGCAGGAATATTCCCAGCTGGACACTTCATATTATTATGAATTTACTGTCTCGCAGAGACAGTAAAGAGTTTCGAATAGTAATTTAGATCCTGCTTGCTGTTTCTTATTAGAATGAATCTATTAATTAACCTTAGGCATGTTAATTTAATAATGATAATTTTAAATAATGAATTATAAGCATAATTTTATAATACAACATTAAATCACAGGATATGAAAATGCCAACATTTGGAGCTCACAGGACCGCTTTGGTCTCCAGCCAGACCCCAAAGTGAGAAGTTCAAAGTAGCAGAACAAAGTGAGTGTACGATAAACAATTGAATGAGAAAAGGAAATTGATCTCGGAGCAGTCATATCTTTATGTCGGTCCTTTTAAGGTTTCCCAACGCCAAGAAACTGTTGTACTAAAGTGCCCTATCCTAACCTACCAGAGGACCTAAAATAGAAAACGGGACAGTATAACAATTTCGCGAGCCGCTACCATTTTCTAGTACGACAATTTTTGGCCTTAGGTAAAGTATACGTCAAAATAGGATGCTGGTTTAGGAAGACGGGTTGCACCAGCGGCGCATGTTGGCATCAAGGGTGAGTGCAACGTTGTGCAACATTCGTGAAGCTGTCCTGAACCGAGATATGAAAGTTTTCAAGACAATTTGCATATCACATATTGGGCCAGAACTAGAATACTGATTCTCAATGTTGAATCCCGTCCAAAAACAAAACAAAAAGCCAAATTTAAAAATATTCCGAAGGTTACTGCAAGAATAATCCACGACATTAGAAGAGAGAATGCCAGAGAGAGGCTGAGCCAACTACCATCACTACAATGGAAAAGAAAAGGGAAAGAGACGACATGATTGGCAGAACTGACCAGATATGTTAGTTCTGACATGTTAATTTCAAAGCTGGTCAAAACTCACTTGTTAAATTTCAGAACATGTTAACCGACATGTTAAATTTCAGAACATGTTAACTAACATGTTAAATTTCAGAACATGTTAAATTTCAAAACATGTTAGCTGTCATGTTAAATTTCAAAACATGTTAGCTGTCATGTTAAATTTCAGAACATGTTTATTTTCAGAACTGGTCAGCCTCAGGAAGGGTGAGTCTGACCAGATATAACAGTTCCTACACCATGCTTTAAGAACATTACAGATGACCAGTCAATTTATCATGACAACTTCTCGTGGCCAACTACTTTTCACAGTGTTTGACAGACTAAATGGCCTAGCAGGAACAATATATTTTCTGTAAAAATAACTCATCTTTTATCACTGACAGTTGGTATTGTACCAACATCCCCCAAATAACTGATAACTTTTCATTCACCTGGGCTCTAGGAGACTCGAATCCTGGACCCACCACGTGTGTGAGGCCGAAGTGAGGTCGTGAAGTTTAGTTGATAACTTTCATATCAATGAAGCAACTAACAGGTTTTTCCGGTCTATTCTTCTACTGGACAAATAAGAAGAGAAATATCCCCATGGTGAGACCAACGGTGTAGGGAAATAAGTTTTATAGTATGAAGGAATGGAAAATAGTAAAAAGAATGTAACAACAAAATATTTATAACAAGGATTAAATGAGTAGTATTGAAAATGACACATGACGAGGTGAAGTAGTGAAGTCTCATTCCAAACTGCCCCACAACCGATATTGGTACAGGAACAAGTGAGGGAAAACAGAATAGATGAAGATCTATTGAGACTGATTAGAAAGAATCTGCAAAATACAGCAGATGGCTTTAGTAGATCTTAATATTAAAGCAAGAGTCAGCTGTCTAATTATGAGGTACGTATCCAATCAAGTGGTACTGGAACGTACTGAGATTTCAGATACTAAGGAGAAGCTGAAATTGGACATGGAATCAGACACAGTATTGATCATGGACACTAAGAGAGTGTGCTGAAGCCTTGTGTTGGCTACTTACAAATGAATAAAAAATATGGAAAACAGAAAACATAGTGACTATGAAAAAACGAGAGAATCTAAATCTGCCATGCATACGGTCACTGCCCCTTGAACATTATGCATTCTCAAAAATGATCGCAAGAAAGTGACTAAAAGAGCATTTGGATACAAGAATAATTATTACGAACACTAGCATAGCGATAAGACCTACCATTAATGTATAATGACTTACTGTAAATATATAGCTCTTGAAATAGCACTTTCTCTGTAACTAGCTGACATTGTAACTATAAAGTGTGAAGGATAGATGAAATTGTTTATGTAATAATCTAAGATGAGGTCTGATAAAGACCTTTTGTGCTCTCTGTAATGCTTTTTGCGCTACCGCTCACAGGATGGGTATGGGGTGCACCTTAAACTAGCCGCCTCCGGCGGCAACAATCAAAAGCATACATCATGGACGTTAAAGTCTGCTTCATAAACCTGACACAATGTTATGACAAGGGGACAGACATCAGTATAGGAAGAAAAGACTGATAAGGAAAAATTTTTCCGAAGAATTAGGAATCCATCGACTCAGTGGTTAGGTCGAGACTCGTGCACAGGATTAGAATTGCTTGCATGAGGGAGAGTTCTAGTCTGACCAACTGAATAACTACGCAATGACAATAAAAAAATCATAGTAAAGCAAGTATAATTAGAGTCTCAAAACGTGAACAGCGGATCCCAAACGGTCTATAATAGGTCCTATTTTATTTCTAACTTATATGAATGATCTATTAAAAAGTGAATCTTCGGATGTACGTCACCAAACTAGACCCAGAGGTAAGAGTTATGAGTCACAAGGATGACTTAATCTCACATCATCGAAGGAGAAAAAAAAACAGGGAAGACATGCCCGCGACATTTAAAATACAGGGTAGATGTGGACAGGCTACTTTAAATGGGACACGAATAAAGAGAAACAGGCTAGAAACTAAATCTCCGAATGAATCACAAGAAAACTGAAACAATATGAATAAAATAAGCAGACAGACTCCAAACGCAGATTAGATTGACTGTTTAGAGGTGGGATCCAAGAGCAGCAGCTCGACCCCCTATATTCCTCCACCAATGCCATCCCGGACCCTTCCTACACATCTGCTATCCCACCTTCCCATACTCCCCCCCCCCTACCCTCACCTCGCTTACAACCCCCAACTCAAATTACTTCATTAATCAATCATACTGGCGTAGGTTATGATTTATTAATACACCCACCTCAATTACTCCGGCTAAAATTATGACCATTAATCTGCTTAATTTCATATATATCTTCGATTCTACACTTACCCAAGAGTGTTTGAGGCGCGGCGCATGCTGGTAATCGTGATATGTCAAGCTAAGAAGGGTCCACACTTCTTTATCACTAACAACATCTATCACCACTCTGCCACGTATAAATTGGCTTGTCAAGGTTTAATAATGATGATAATATTTATGTGATTGTAAAGTTAGTGTTTAGAGCACCTTGTGTCGTTCACTGAGGAGATTCGCCTGTCGTGTAGTGTTCGAGGCGAGGTAATGGTAACAGGTCGATATTAGTTGTTCTTGTTAACATAAATAATGTGTAGCGAGCAACGGGTAGTGTGCGAGTGTCGTGGTGGTTGTTAACGAGGTGGAGAGTGTGTCGTGGTGGTTGTTAACGAGGTAGAGTGTGTCGTGGTGGTTGTTAACGAGGTAGAGTGTGTCGTGGTGGTTGTTAACGAGGTGGAATGTGTCGTGGTGGTTGTTAACGAGGTGGAGTGTGTCGTGGTGGTTGTTAATGAGGTGGAGTGTGTCGTGGTGGTTGTTAACGAGGTGGAGAGTGTGTCGTGGTGGTTGTTAACGAGGTAGAGTGTGTCGTGGTGGTTGTTAACGAGGTAGAGTGTGTCGTGGTGGTTGTTAACGAGGTGGAATGTGTCGTGGTGGTTGTTAACGAGGTGGAATGTGTCGTGGTGGTTGTTAACGAGGTGGAGTGTGTCGTGGTGGTTGTTAATGAGGTGGAGTGTGTCGTGGCTACCGTCCTGCAAAAGAGGATGGTAGCCGAGGGTATTTCCTTCCCCCAGTTTTCAGTTGCATATAGTCCTGGGGACTATATGCAAACTGACTATATATCACCATCTTAGTCACTACACTCGCAATCTTATTTATATTTGAAAGATTCGGCACCATTCTGGTACAGGGACTCTATGGAAGAAGTAGAGAGCATGCAATAGTTCTTAAGTTGAAATATTGCTCGAGTTAATGTGTCATAAGTTCAAATATGGTTCTCAGGTGAGATATGACACGAACAAACATCGATATGCAAGCTTCTGTATTTTTACAATACTGCAGTAGTTTAATATACGTTATTCATGTATTTATTATAATTTTTGCATCTAAATGATCGTTTTGAATTATTTCTTTATGGTTAAGTTTTTGTATTGTTTACTGTTTGTAAATGTGGTGGTGTATATAATTTTTCATCACCAGATTGTTTTCTCCTTCGAACAATTGATGAATAGAAAGGAGTGCTGGAGATTTTCTATACTGTTAACAATAAAGAGGAGAATGAAGACTGTTTTTATGGGCTCAAAACACCTGCCATGGGACCAGTTATCCCATAAAACCCCACGTACGTGTGGGACTTGATGGCCACTCACCACTACATTATCTACATGACCGTCTTGACCAGTGGGGAGGCGTGGTAACCGATTGATAAAGATTAAGCCACCCAAGAGGTGGCACGGACATGAATAGCCCGTAACGTAGTACCATGGGCTACCGGGTGTTACATCTTCTCCTCGTTAGAGGTGAGCTGATGTAGCCTTGGGATGGTTCCTCTCCTTCTGGCCTATGATGGAGGAAGAGGCCTTCGGGCTCTCTTCTCCACCCGTCCCCTTCTTACAAAAAATATATTAGGCGTTGTGGCCATTGGCCACTACATCACCTCGCGGCCAGTGGTTATATCCACGGTAGCTAGTCACTGCCACCACGACACCTACCCCGTGTCCTCCGCCAGTGAATATCCAGACTAAGAGGTATATAATCACGAGTTATTTTGCTCACACTGAGACCTTTTGCTGACAATTACGCTGCCCGACGGAGGTGCTGGGGGTCGTGTCGCATGTACTTCCTTTGTGTCAAGCTCTTCTGTCTATATTGAGGTATGTCATTCTCTGATTGATAACTGGTCATTCATAATTCTCTGATGGTGATGTTTTCCTTGTAATGGTCTATATACGTCAAGGCCACGAGATACTAACCATGTATTTGCTTCGACCTCTCTTATATTTTTCCATATAATTGCCCATATATAAAACGTTTTCGCAAATGAGAAGTTGAAAACACGAATTGACGATTGTTCGAGTATCATATCCCTCTTTTTGTGTGGTGAGGAAATCGTGTGTATAGCCAGTCACTCGAGATTGTAAACAAATATAATACTTTCCGAGAGTGTTTTGCCATATGCCACAGGTTGTTAGTACACGGACCTTTGCTTTAGGAGTCTACGTATGTTTCAAAATATATTTCTTCCTGTTGTC
>WNGS01163002.1:11988906-12076572 GCA_020271785.1 Procambarus virginalis | reverse complement strand
TATATATATTATATATATATATATATATATATATATATAATATATATATATATATATTATTAGGGGTACCACCTCTGGTGCAATTGCAGGGACCCACATCCTCGAAGAAGAAAACAAAGAGCATTCAGAGAAGATCTTGTGGATTCTCACTGAATACTTAATCTTTTCTTCTCCTACCACCCCTATTATTTTTTGTATGTTTGTTTTATTTTATTGCAATGCTACAGTTTACAGAGAACACACACACACACACACAAATATATAACAATTAAACAATCAGCGTTCGAAGACCTCGTCCAGCTCCTCGGAGGTTGGGTGCGTACCCAGATACAGCACGCATTTCCCCTCTGCACTGCGACACTGAGGCGCTGGAACAGGAAACTGGCTGCTCGTGGGTCTCTAGTTTTCCCAATGAGTTCCTCACCAACCTCCTTTAAAAACTTGAGTGCACATTTACCCCAGGCGCCCAGAGTCTCTGAGCCTATCGGCACGAACCTGTAACAACGTTCTAGGTCTCTGTACTTGTGGATTTTCTGGGTCTCCCTGAAGGTGGCTGCCCCACCTCCCTCCGCTGAGCTGTAACGTAAATAGGTATCAGCCAATGTAGATGCACAGGTGTAATCCCATACGACCTGTTTACCTTCCCTCCATGGCTGCAGGGTGACTCCATCTGGGCGTTTTTGGCTGTTGTCAGGTCTGCACAACTGGGGTTCCTTTGTGCTGGACACCCAGCTGTAGCCAAACTTCTCTTGATGATGTCATTGACTGCCTCGTGTCTGGCAATCTTTCCCTGTGTCTTACGACAGATGAGACCATGGCTGCCGTATTGGTCTGCCCGTGCCTGGCCGCAAATACACCGGTGCTCGGTGGAGATAGGGGCGGCAAGGCGCAGAGCAACACCAATACTTAGGGCCCGATGATCCAGGCGGGTGCCCAAGGCGGAATTAGGGACTGCCAACAGGAAGTCCCCAGCATGGGGGCTTGCACAGCTAGGAGACGCGCTCTGTCCTTCTGAGAAGCTACGTCCAGCAATGCTTTGGCGATGTTCTCCACTATGGGCTATCCCATTTGGCCTGTTTACCGTCGTTTGGACAAGTTGGTCGGGTGTGTGAATTGGCGAGTGTGTCCCACCGACCAGCTCCTTCCACAAATTTGGGATCACGAATCCCAATGGAGTTCCTTAGGTATTCTGGTAGTATTTCCTTCACTAATTCACTTGTAGCACTGGTCGAGGATAAGAATGCCGGCAATGCTAACTGTGTCGCCTTGCGAATACCTATACCCCCGAGTCTAACTGGGAGCGTTGCTTGGTCCCACTGGTCATCTTGCAGGGAGAGGTTTAACACTTTCATAGTTATTGTCTTTAGGAGTGAATCGTATTCCGTTAATTTTGGGCTGTCAAAAGAAGGAGCACACCTGAGGAAATAGGTAAGTCTGGGCAAGGCCAGGCACCTTGTAAGAAGGTACAACGCATCATGAGCATCCAAAGCCCCTATTCGCGCCTCCATCCTCCTCAGGTCTTTAAGCTTTTCTTCGAGGACTACCTCAATGGCGTTCGAGCCCAGAGGTGCCCCTAGCAGCACACTGTCGGTGGGAGCGATCACTTGGCTCCTGGCAATAAGATTTGTACTGCATTTATGATTGGTTGGTTGGACGAGATGATTTCACACTTTGATGGATTTAGTGTAAGGCCTAACTCCTCTCCCCTAGATTTCACTAGCTGAAGATCTCCTAGCAGGGATTCCTGTGTCCCTGCCAGGGTGCCATCGTCCAGGAACCAGATGTTGAATTCGCTGGACAACCTACTTGTGACCTCCTTAGCTGCCATGCAGAAAAGAAAAGGGGCAAGTGGGTCTCCCTGCTGGACACCTTCTGCGGAAACAACTTCAACAACAACAAACAACAAACAACTGCGGAAACAACAACAATATATATATATATATATATATATATATATATTATATATATATTATATATATATATATATATATATATATATCACAATGGCGTGATATATCAATGAGAAAATAATCTTTTGGCAATGAAGATGACGTGAACCTGCATTCTGGTGATTCCTAGACACCTGCCTTAATCCACTTAATAACGATAGGACAGAAACCACACAACTTGGAACCTCCAGAACCTCCCAGTGAATTCACTGTAGTTCCTGGTCGATTGGCTTTTGTCCTATCGTGTTTAGTTTGTTTAATGTGATTCTGTTTTTTATTTGTGTACCAAATCTTTTACTCACTCCTTAGATGATGACAAACATTGGCCCCTTCGCGTGCTGCAGTAATTTGAGTTAAACACCACAGGAAGATCAAATCCCAAGAGGTAGAAACACCATTAATGACGGAAAACTCTTAACTTAGTGCACCACACCATGACTGAGTATGAGGGCAGGAAATGTGGCCATGTGGTTGTGTGGGGAGGGGGTTAAGATGAGGGTGTTAGGGAGTGTCGTGGTGAGAGAAGTTACGATGGAGTGTTTGGTCTGGGTTCTGGAGAACTTGCATCTGTAAATGTTGCGGCTGAAGAAGAGGACAAATCGCTAGGGATGGGGAGGGGGGATTGTTTGGAAATGTTTTAAGTTAGGTAACGAAGTGTGGGACGACAACGTACGGTACTTAACTTCGACAAGGGACGTACTTCAAGGGAGAGTTGGGTGAGGATGGTGGAATGGTTTCAGATCTCTGGGAAGTGTGTCGGTGCCTGGTATAATGTGTTGAAAGGCTGAGCAGGATGAAGGGAGAACGGTGGAGCGGAAGTGAGAGACGAAAATTATTCTGATGAGGATGTATGAGCAGTGCCTGAGAGAGGAGGGAGGGGGGGGGGGAGTTCGGAGGGTTAAAAGCTTAGATATGTACTCACCTAGTTGTGCTTGTGGGAGATTTGGCTCTTTGGTGTGTTTGTTCTCACTAAGTTTTGGTTGTATGGTTTTGTTCTCACTAAGCTTTGGTTGTATGGTTTTGTTCTCACTAAGTTTTGGTTGTAGGGTTTTGTTCTCACTAAGTTTTGGTTGTATGGTTTTGTTCTCACTAAGTTTTGGTTGTATGGTTTTGTTCTCACTAAGTTATGGTTGTAGGGTTTTGTTCTCACTAAGTTTTGGTTGTATGGTTTGTTCTCACTAAGTTTGGTTGTATGGTTTTGTTCTCACTAAGTTATGGTTGTAGGGTTTTGTTCTCACTAAGTTATGGTTGTATGGTTTTGTTCTCACTAAGTTATGGTTGTAGGGTCGAGCATCAGCTCTTAGTCCCTGTCTCTGTGTTGTTAGTGAATTCAGTGGCCACCAATTCTTCTGTTTTCTACCATACGTACTTTTATAACTGTGATTAAAGTGTGTGTGTGTGTGTGTGTGTGTGTGTGTGTGTGTGTGTGTGTGTGTGTGTGTGTGTGTGTGTGTGTGTGTGTGTGTGTGTGTGTGTTTTTACTCTCACAATTGTATTCACCTAGTGGAACTTAAAGGGTAGAGCATCTGCTCTAAAGTCTCTCCTTTCGAGTATTTCTAGTACAATGCAGGGACTTGTCAATCTTTTTTTTTATTATATTTACATTTAAAACTGTGTATATATCGAATTGGCTTCGACAACTTTTTATCTAGTTTTTCCACTTATTTTCAACCCTTACATTGAAAAAGTTCTTTCCTACATCTCTGTGATCATTTGTGTTCACAGTTTCCAATTATGTCCTTGCGTTCTACTGATCCTTAAATTGAACATTGTTTCCATATCTACTTTGTCAATCCCCTCTTAGTCCCCAAAAGTCCACTACGGGCTCACCATACCCGTGCTGCTTGGAACTTTTTGTTCCAGGTAGCGAATCTTAAACAACAACAACAACAACGCTCTTAGTATCTTGTACGTCGTAATCATATCTGCCTTATTCCTTCCTTTCTCCAGTGTGATGACCAGTTCAATCTTTCCTCACAGCTCAGTTTCTTTAGCTTAGAAACGATCCTTGTTGCATATTTTTTTTATCATTTCTGGTTTTGTTTTGTATTTCTTTAGGTAAGGGTTTGATGCCGAGGCAGGACACTCAATAGTAAACCTTACAAAGGATGTATACAATGCTCGGAAGGGATCTTTGTCAAAGTTCCTGTAGGATAACAAAACGTTCAAAAGTACGGCATATGCCGCCCTCGTTATTCTACTGATGGGTGTCTCTGGAGACTGATCTCGTTATTTCCACTCCTAAATCTCTCTCATTCATAAGTTGGAAGTTGTCTTCCCTTCATCCTGCACTATACGTCTTGCTGTAATTTCTATCTTCATAATCTTGCATTTGTCAGGGTTAAAGTATCCATTTTTCAGACCATCAATGGAGATTGTCCAGTATATCTTGTAATGTATTGCAGTTCTCCTCCGTTCTAATTCGCTTCATTAATGAAGTGCTAACGGTGCTAAGTTAATTAACTTAGCACCGTCAGCAAACATGGATAGTAATGGGCTTAGCTCCTCTGTTAGACCGTTTACATATATTAGGAACAGGATGTCCCTAAAGCCAGCCTTTGATGAGAATACCACTCATTACCACTCCATCCTGATGGCTCTCTTCTTACTAAGACTAGGTTACATAGCATAGCGTGCTATACAACACCCAACAACACCTCCAGGTCAGCAAGTGATGTCAACAGACAGCGTGCTATACAATACCTCGAGGTCAGCAAGGGGTGACAATAGACAGCGTGCTATACAACACCCAACAACACCCCCAGGTCAGCAAGGGGTGACAATAGACAGCTTACTATACAACACCCAACAACACCCCCAGGTCAGCAAGGGGTGACAATAGACAGCATGCTATACAACACCCCCGGTCAGCAAGGGGTGACAATAGATAGCGTGCTATACAACACCCCCAGGTCAGCAAGGGGTGACAATAGATAGCGTGCTATACAACACCCCCAGGTCAGCAAGGGGTGACAATAGATAGCGTGCTATACAACACCCCCAGGTCAGCAAGGGGTGACAATAGACAGCGTGCTATACAACACCCCCAGGTCAGCAAGGGGTGACAATAGACAGCGTGCTATACAACACCCCCAGGTCAGCAAGGGGTGACAATAGACAGCGTGCTATACAACACCAACAACACCTCCAGGTCAGCAAGTTTGTGCTAGACTCAGCGCATGGCTCTACGGTTACAGAAGGGATATCCTCATCGTCATTTCATATCCGAATTTCCGCTCAGAAATGAGTTCTGCTTGGTGGGCGGAAATTTTGCACGATGTTAGAGGAAAATATCAGTGGAAAGTTAGAAACTCCAGTTGTGTTGGTAATTTCTAAGATTATGGGCCGCGATGGCGCGTGTGGGCTGTAATGTTCAGTCAGCATGGTCTTAGTGACTAGCCAGTGTTGGTGAGTTAATTCGCTGTATCGATCAATTTTACTAGTATTGATGAGTTTATGTTGGATTGATTTTGTTGTCCCCTATTTTTTATACACACACACACACACACACACACACACACACACACACACACACACACACACACACACACACACACACACACACACACACACAAAAAACTAGGTGAGTACATATATATATATATATATATATATATATATATATATATATATATATATATATATATATATAATGAAAACTCACACCCCAAGCAAATACGTCAATCTATTGTCAAATATTCGCATATAGTCCTGGGGACCATTCAGGCTTATTCGCATATATATATATATATATATATATATATATATATATTATATATATATATATATATATATATATATATTTATATATATATATATATATATATATATATATATATATATATATATATATACATATATATAATATTAGTATATTTTGGTAGCAGTCTTTCCTGTAAACATATGTTATGGAATATCACAGAAAGGGTAAGACTAATGATTCAAACACGAATCTTCTCAATATGTTTTCTTCACTGTCGAGGGAAGTTGAAACACTAACTCTCCAAAGTTCATTTCCACACTTAATTATGGTCTAACGCCAAGGGATGCCTTTCGCAAGGTACACCCTACATTTTTAAACTTTCTCATACATGAATTTTCTCATGCTTGCCTTTGGGAAAGAAGATGACAAAATTTACTCTCTAAAGTTAACTTTGCAGTTATATAGGGCCTAACGCGTGCTTCTAAACAGCCCATTTCGCTGAAGCACTCTTCAACATCCTCGGAGGCAGAGTGGATGTGAATACAAATTAACAGGGGTGACAATAGGATGAAGAGGGAGGCAAAGTATTACCCTTCGTTGAGGGGAACAAGGTAATCGTGCCATGTATTGTTATTGGTCGACTGGGGCCGTAGGTGCGGTGTAAATTGGTAGTTTTGTTTCGGTATTGTAGATGGTAGGACATATCTAAGTGTGAGCTGGCTGTTGACAGACGGATATGTGTCTTTGACATATAGTACTTCTGCTATATCTGATCTAATGTCATTGTATCTATCGGTTATCTCGGTGTTAGAGGTCATGATATCACTGGAGAGAGAGAGAGGGAGAATCTTTGCTATCAACAAACAAAATAACTTCATTAAAAGCCAAGATTCCTTGATGCACATTTTGCTATTATTTATAATCCTGTATTATATCTAGCACAAAAAATACGCCAGGAATAATGTATATAACACGAGTAACGCTTGGTAGTCCGGCAATAATTTTATGACCACCAGAACTGGCCACAGTAATTGTTAGAGCGAAGACAGAAGGCGCAGTATTGGCTGCAGAAGTAAGAGTTATAGCGGCAGCATGTGTGGCAATAATGACAGCAATGGCTCCACCACCACCACCACGCTAGCTGTGGTAAAAGGGGAAGTGATATCAGCAGTGGTGTTGCTATCATTGTTACCAGTGGTGTTGCTAGCATTGTTACCAGTGGTTTTGCTATCATTGTTACCAGTGGTGTTGCTAGCATTGTTACCAGTGGTGTTGCTAGCATTGTTACCAGTGGTGTTGCTAGCATTGTTACCGGTGGTGTTGCTAGCATTGTTACCGGTGGTGTTGCTAGCATTGTTACCAGTGGTGTTGCTATCATTGTTACCAGTGGTGTTGCTAGCATTGTTACCAGTGGTGTTGCTAGCAATGTTACCAGTGGTGTTGCTAGCATTGTTACCAGTGGTGTTGCTAGCATTGTTACCAGTGGTGTTGCTAGCAATGTTACCAGTGGTGTTACTAGCAATGCTACCAGTAGTGTTGCTAGCAATGTTACCAGTGGTATTACTAGCAATGCTACCAGTGGTATTACTAGCAATGCTACCAGTGGTGTTGCTAGCCATGTTACCAGTGGTGTTACTAACAAGTTACCAGTGGTGTTGCTAGCAATGCTACCAGTGGTGTTGCTAGCCATGTTACCAGTGGTGTTGCTAGGCATGTTACCAGTGGTGTTGCTAGCAATGTTACCAATGGTGTTGCTAGCAAGTTACCAGTGGTGTTACTACCAGGTTACCAGTGGTGTTGCTAGCCATGTTACCAGTGGTATTGCTAGCCATGTTAGCAGTGGTGTTGCTAACAATGTTACCAGTGGTGTTACTAGCAAGTTACCAGTGGTGTTACTAGCAAGGTACCAGTGGTGTTGCTAGCAATATTATCGAGGTGTAATAGCAGCATTATCTACAGTGTGATATATTGTGATAGCAACAAAAGTCATATTTAGTGGCAATTTCTCTCTTTTATTAGCAGGACACTAACGATCAGCTCTTTGCATAACGACCTGTAAGTGGGCGACGATTCTGCTCATCTAAGACCACCCCAAAGAAATAATTACACATCTGATATCAATGATATCACGATAACGACATATATCTATGAAACAAAATCTTTGAAACTGGACTGAGGATCGACCCCGCTATCCTACTTCCAAAATATTCTACATCTGATGCTTCCTACATCACCCACAGAGTGATATCACCCTGTGGGAGTGTGGTGGAAGGGCTGACGGGTGGTAGTGGGGGCTGCTCCCTGTGGTAATGTAGAGCTGGGAAGGTAGTGGGAGCTCTACTCCCTTGGAGTGTGGAGGAAGAGCAGTGGGATGAGGTTGTGGATTGGGAAAAGGGGACGTGGTAGGAGGTAGTGAAGCTCCCGCACCGTGGGGGGTGGGGTGGGAGGGGGAATAGTGGAGGGTCCCACTGGATCAATGGTTATGTGGAAGGAAGTAGTGGCGAGGCCATACAGTGTGTGTGTGGATGGGGTGGAGAGGCAGGCAGGGGTGGTGGATGGCCATACAGTGTGTGGTGATGGGGTGGAGAGGTAAGCAGGGGTGGTGGATGGCCATACAGTGTGTGTGGATGGGGTGGAGAGGTAAGCAGGGGTGGTGGATGGCCATACAGTGTGTGTGGATGGGGTGGAGAGGTAAGCAGGGGTGGTGGATGGCCATACAGTGTGTGTGGATGGGGTGGAGAGGTAAGCAGGGGTGGTGGATGGCCATACAGTGTGTGTGGATGGGGTGGAGAGGCAAGCAGGGGTGGTGGATGGCGGTAGCAGTGTTAAAGAAAGATTAAAACGCCTTACATGACAGATCCTGAATCCATGACTCCGGTTATCTAGCCTTGCGGCGGACACTAGAATAGCACTCTGACCTGGCACTCTAGTCTGGCACGCTTACCTGACGCTCTAGCTGGTACTCTGGCCTGGCACGGGCGCCTTTGTCACCTGCACGCTGCCTCACATTTGCCTAATGGGATTTGCAAATCGAGGACCATTTTTCCCTCTGTGTTACTCCCCAGAACACGTAATTTTCACGTCCAATAAGGCTTGGCAGAGACGCAGCTGCTTAATGCTGTGTAAAATTTAGGGGATTAATCTTACGGCGTAAATGGATTATATTCCTGGGAATGAGATCAATAATTCTTTGATGAGATCAACTGAATTCTACCGGTGATGGAGCAAAGAGGGGAGTAGGTGAACCAGTCAACCGGTTTTGGAGTGGTGAGCGGTATCCAATTTACCAGATATGAAAGAAACAGGTTATTATCCTTTGATGGACACAATATCTAAATATATACATTAAGGGTTTTTACATTGAAATGTGAGAACCTTAGTGTCTGGTTCACTGGTTGTCGTATTGCTGCTTTAACTTCCTTTATATCATTAGTGTACAGAAAATATCTGTAGTTTCTTTCATTGTATCATTCGTTATAATTGTACTATCTGATCTCCTTAGAAGATTATGAGGATCAGTTATTAATTAAATGGATAATGTTATAATCCTTAGTTAGAATTTATCCAACTGTTGGGTACACGGGGCTCTTAACTAGCGTCAGGATTTAAGAGGTTTCTGTTAACTAGAAACGGACAAACCTAGGCAACTTAGCTAATATTTCTAAGCCGATGCTCTTTAGCCCAAAGAAGCGTCAATATTTATGTGCTTTTAACTTCATTAAAACACCGGAATTTTGATGCTGTGATCATTAGCGTCAGAAATGCTGTTCCTAATATGTGAGGACAGGTCGCTTGCACCTGTCATCACAGGTGTTTGTCACCTATCAGGCTCAGCTAAGCACATATGACAGCCTATAAGCGACGTGACTGTCACACGTCACCGTCAAGGCATTGAAGCCGGCGACCGTGTCCCCTCCAGCAGCCTTATAATGTGATATATTCTCTCTTCACTGTCATCATGTGAGCCGCCTACTTTCCTGTCTGCTGTCATGCAAGCCACCAGCTGCTTCACTACCTCTTTCCCCAGCAGTTTGTGACTGCTTACACCACCGCTTCTATGTGTGGTCTCAGGTAATATTATGTACCTCCGGCCTCTCAGGTAATATTATGTACCTCCGGCCTCTCAGGTAATATTATGTACCTCCGGCCTCTCAGGTAATATTATGTACCTTCGGCCTCTCAGGTAATATTATGTACCATCGACCTCTCAGGTAATATTATGTACCTCCGGCCTCTCAGGTAATATTATGTACCTCCGGGCTCTCAGGTAATATTATGTCCCTCCGGCCTCTCAGGTAATATTATGTACCATCGACCTCTCAGGTAATATTATGTACCTCCGGCCTCTCAGGTAATATTATGTACCATCGACCTCTCAGGTAATATTATGTCTCTCCGGCCTCTCAGGTAATATTATGTACCATCGGCCTCTCAGGTAATATTATGTACCATCGACCTCTCAGGTAATATTATGTACCTCCGGCCTCTCAGGTAATATTATGTACCATCGACCTCTCAGGTAATATTATGTACCTCCGGCCTCTCAGGTAATATTATGTACCATCGACCTCTCAGGTAATATTATGTCTCTCCGGCCTCTTAGGTAATATTATGTACCATCGGCCTCTCAGGTAATATTATGTACCATCGGCCTCTCAGGTAATATTATGTACCTCTGGCCTCTCAGCTAAACAGACGAGAAAAAGTTTGTTACAGAATTTAATCTTAACTCCACAGCCTCCTCTCTTCTCCCCACTTTCGCCTCGTGGAGATGTGCTTTAATAAAAGTTCGCGGTAAAACAAGCCTCTGTTTTAAAAGCATTAATTTCAAGCAAGCGTTTAAGCTTCTGAAACTTTCTTACCCCTTAAGTGCTGAAAGATGAGCACATAGGGTGCATTCTTCAGGTGTTGTTATATTAAGATTTCACCACTGTGTGTTTTTCTTTTAAGCTTGTCTGGCGCTGAGTTGATGGTGTTTAGTGTTTGGAGGAGACAGTATAATTTGTGATGGAGGTTTGTTGGTGTAACGGAGGTAAGGGGGTGAAGAGTGGGGGAAGGAGGGTAAGGGGAGACGGCCAGGAGCTGAGGGGAGAGGGGAAATGTTGCGATCTCTCTTCTCCTCACTTGCAAGAACTGATCTCTCCTTCACCTGCACGTAGCGATCTCTCTCTCTCCTCACCAGGTCTTTACCATCCCTCTGCTGCCTGGAGACTCACACGAGACATTCTCAGTACACAAGAAGCTGGTCATATTAATATGCAAAAGAACGGTTTACAAAATCCTAAGTATTCAGGGCTATCTAAACAGCATTGTATGCCCTGGACAAAGTAATACACTGGGGCCCCATACCCAGATAATGGCCCTCGCCTATCCACTGAAGAGCAGGATTACTGTCAGACAGTTATACGCACTTTATATTATTAATATAATTTGAAAAGGGATTTTAATCCCAGGCCTTTCCAGCGAGTGCTTGAGTAATTATCCACTCTGTCAAGAGGTCCCTTGTGAACAGTATAGCACCATAGGGTCCCCCTAGAATCGTGGGCCCCTAGGAAACTGTCCAATATTCCCATATGTTAAGACGGCCATGTAAGTATTTTCTCATAACACTGTAATGTTTTAGGTTCAACTCATTAAGTATATTTACAACTTTAACAGCGTTATTCCACAAAACCAATAATTTTAATCCTCACGACGTTTTCAGGAATGTTAATAATTTTCCAAGCTTTCAGTAGTAGTTGCGATTTAATGATTTTGCATTTTTCTCGCTATATTTTGTGCTATTTATTCAGAACTGTTAACAAGCTCGAAATATTTCTCACGTTTTGATATCGTTTCTCTACACCATTTTAATGGATTATGTTATATCTTTCATTTGATTAAACATTGGAACATGTATAAAATTCTCTCTCTCTCTCTCTCTCTCTCTCTCTCTCTCTCTCTCTCTCTCTCTCTCTCTCTCTCTCTCTCTCTCTCTCTCTCTCTCTCTCTCTCTCTCTAGTGGACGCTTAGTAACGTGAAAAATAACGAAGTGCGATGAAAAGTGAATATAATAGTGTTAGCTGTGATTACCATAGTAGCAAAATTGGCAGTAATGATCCAAGTAGCAATGGTGGCAGCCATGGCCCTTGTAACAATGGTGGCAGCAGTCACCCTAGTAACAATGGTGACAACAGTCACCCCAAGTAACAATGGTGGCAGCAATCACCCCAAGTAACAATGGTGGCAGCAATCACCACCAAGTAACAATGGTGGCAGCAGTCACCCTAGTAACAATGGTGGCAGCAGTCACCCTAGTAACAATGGTGGCAGCAGTCACCCTAGTAACAATGGTGGCAGCAGTCACCCTAGTAACAATGGTGACAGCAGTCACCCAAGTAACAATGGTGGCAGCAATCACCCCAAGTAACAATGGTGGCAGCAATCACCCCAAGTAACAATGGTGGCAGCAATCACCCCAAGTAACAATGGTGGCAGCACTCACCCCAAGTAACAATGGTGGCAGCAGTCACCCTAGTAACAATGGTGGCAGCACAATGTAGAATATTTTTCTTGGGTATAATTCGCGTCTTGTATTTTCTGCCATATCTCACGTATGGTGCGATCCTCACTGTTTACCACACTAGCAAGGATTCTTCACCAGTATACAGCCCGTACGCTCACCTAATACGTCACATATTTTACGTTCTCGAGCAACCCGATTTGTTAGTTCACAACAAAGCTTCTTAATATTGACTTTTCTATTGATCGTTCGCGATAGATTAGGTGGGGCTGCTTTGTTATTTTCTGGTTAGGCAAAATAGTTGCATTTTTTTTCTGATTGACAAATCGAGAGAACGGGCTGAGTTGATCACTGTGACACTCTGCCATCACGCTTGGCACTCACCGTATTTGTCAATACGATTTTTCATTGCTATTACATTTTTCCTGACTCTTCTGCATACATCCGAAAACCTGTGTCAGTGTTGCAAACTAGAACCTGATCATTTATTTCATTGCTAATATTTTGGATTATTGTGTATCCATTTTGTTGAAACCAATGTTATAATTTTCATTTGTCACCCTTGAGAGAATGAAAGGCTATGCAAAACACAATACAAGATTATTTAACCATTCCTCTTTCTCTGTTCAATGGAGGAAACCTTTTTGGGATTATGAAACCATTGTTGCCTCTAAGATCTGCCCTGCGTCGATCTACATATAAAGGATCCGCAACCTTTCACATGAGTGTTAATCATGCCCTTGACAGTGTCTAGTATCGGAGCATTTTTTTTTATCTCGCTGAAGATGTTATAAGTCTTTTCCTGGTGAAAACTTGGACTTTCCAGCCACATATTGTGTTGGCTCTTATCTCGCTGCGTAACGTGGGATATTATCCAGTCACGACTGTACCCTCTGAGTCCAACACAGTTTAAACCCTGTCTTCATTACCATGGTCTAAACTTAACCCCTGTCTGACTACCATTATCTAAAAAGCAAATTATTAAATGAGCCATCTTCCATTTCGTGGATATCTACTCTTTTGTGTACTGTATACAGAGCTCCCAATATATGTACAGTTTTCCTTACTTACACACCACTGAATGTAGACGTTGTATACACCACTGTACCCACAAATACACCACTGTACCCACACTCATGCAGTACCCACATAAGACTTAATTCTCGATTCACGGTCGTGGAACCCGGGTTCGATTTCCGGACGGAATATAAATGATTGGGCAGATTTCCTTTAACCCAATACCACTGTTCACCCAGCAGTAAATGAGTACCCGGAAGTTAGGGAACTCTTGTTGGGGGGTTGCATCCTGGGGAGGGTAAGTAGTTGACCTTCTGGGGAGCTCCATACAACTCCGACGAAATGAATTATTGCTATTATATTACTAGTTTGGAGAATTAAATAATATTACACTTCGCATTCATTAATGTCACCTTGCTGACAAAAACAATTGGACACAGATCAGGGATGATTGACAATGGCAGAATAAACTTATGTAAATAAAAAAGTTTTAATCAAACATTACTAGTAAAGAAAGCTTCAATGCAAAACAATATAATAAGGCCTTCGAAATTTGTACATATTTATTAAATATGGAATTTAAATCGAGAATTTACCACTTAAGTTCTTAATAAGTATCTACCCACACTGCAGCTATTTGCTGTAGATAAAATCTACCTAAATCTCATTGAACATAGCCAGATCAAAACCTATAATGTATATTCGGCCAGACAACAGGAAGAAATATATTTTGAAACATACGTAGACTCCTAAAGCATAGGTCCGTGTACTAACAACCTGTGGCATATGGCAAAAACACTCTCGGTAAGTATTATATTTGTTTACAATCTCGAGTGACTGGCTATACACACGATTTCCTCACAACAAAAAAGAGGGATTGATATATTCGAACAATCGTCAATTCGTGTTTCAACTTCTCATTTGCGAACACGTTTTATATATGGGCAATTATTATGGAAAAATATAAAGAGAGGTCGAAGCAAATTACAAGGTTAGTATCTGCGTGGCCTTGACGTATATAGACCATTACAAGGAAAACATCACCAATCAGAGAATGATGAATGACGAGTATCAATCAGAGAAAATGACATACCTCAATATAGACAGAAGAGCTTGACACAAAGGAAGTATATGCTGACACGACCCCCAGCACCTCCGTCGGGCAGCGTAATTGTCCAGCAAAAGGTCTCAGTGTGAGCAAAATAACTCGTGATTATATACCTCTTAGTCTGGATATTCACTGGCGGAGGACACGGGGTAGGTGTCGTGGTTGGCAGTGACTAGCTACCGTGGATATAACCACTGGCCGCGAGGTGATGTAGTGGCCAATGGCCACAACGCCTAATATATTTTTTGTAAGAAGGGGACGGGTGGAGGAAGAGAGCCCGAAGGCCATCTTCCTCCATCATAGGCCAGAAGGAGAGGAACCATCCCAAGGCTACATCAGCTCACCTCTAACGAGGAGAAGATGTAACACCCGGTAGCCCATGGGTACTACGTTACGGGCTATTCATGTCCGTGCCACCTCTTGGGTGGCTTAATCTTTATCAATCGGTTACCACGCCTCACCACTGGTCAAGACGGTCATGTAGATAATGTAGTGGTGAGTGGCCATCAAGTCCCACACGTACGTGGGGTTTATGGGATAACTGGTCCCAATGGCAGGTGTTTGAGCCCATAAAAACAGTCTTCATTCTCTCTTTATTGTTAACATAATAGAAAATCTCCAGCACTCCTTTCTATTCATCAATTGTTACGAAGGAGAAAAAACATCTGTTGATGAAAAATTATACAACCACATTTACAAACAGTAAACAATACAAAAAACTTAACCATAAAGAAATAATTCAAAACGATCATTTAGATGCAAAAATTATTAATAAAATACATGAATAACGTATATTAAACTACTGCAGTATTGTAAAAATACAGAAGCTTGCATATCGATGTTTGTTCGTGTCATATCTCACCTGAGAACCATATTTGAACTTATGAACACATTGAACTCGAGCAATATTTCAACTTAAGAACATATTGCATGCTCTCTACTTCTTCCATATGAGTCACTGTACCAGAATGGTGCCGAATCTTTCAAATATAAATAAGATTGCGAGTGTAGTGACTAAGATGGTGATATATAGTCAGTTGCATATAGTCCCCAGGACTATATGCAACTGAAAACTGGGGGAAGGAAATACCCTCGGCTACCATCCTCTTTTGCAGGACGGTAGCCACGACACACTCCACCTCATTAACAACCACCACGACACACTCCACCTCATTAACAACCACCACGACACACTCCCACCTCGTTAACAACCACCACGACACACTCCACCTCATTAACAACCACCACGACACACTCCACCTCGTTAACAACCACCACGACACATTCCACCTCGTTAACAACCACCACGACACACTCTACCTCGTTAACAACCACCACGACACACTCTACCTCGTTAACAACCACCACGACACACTCTCCACCTCGTTAACAACCACCACGACACTCGCACACTACCCGTTGCTCGCTACACATTATTTATGTTAACAAGAACAACTAATATCGACCTGTTACCATTACCTCGCCTCGAACACTACACGACAGGCGAATCTCCTCAGTGAACGACACAAGTGCTCTAAACACTAACTTTACAATCACATAAATTATCATCATTATTAAACCTTGACAAGCCAATTTATACGTGGCAGAGTGGTGATAGATGTTGTTAGTGATAAAGAAGTGTGGCCCTTCTTAGCTTGACATATCACGATTACCAGCATGCGCCGCGCTTCAAACACTCTTGGGTAAGTGTAGAATCGAAGATATATATGAAATTAAGCAGATTAATGGTCATAATTTTAGCCGGAGTAATTGAGGTGGGTGTATTAATAAATCATAACCTACGCCAGTATGATTGATTAATGAAGTAATTGAGTTGGGGGGTTGTAAGCGAGGTGAGGGTAGGGGGGGGGGAGTATGGGAAGGTGGGATAGCAGATGTGTAGGAAGGGTCCGGGATGGCATTGGTGGGGGAATATAGGGGGTCGAGCTGCTGCTCTTGGATCCCACCTCTAAACCGTCAATCTAATCTGCGTTTGGAGTCTGTCTGCTTATTTTATTCAGATTGTTTCAGTTTTCTTGTGATTCATTCGGAGATTTAGTTTCTAGCCTGTTTCTCTTTATTCGTGTCCCATTTAAAGTAGCCTGTCCACATCTACCCTGTATTTTAAATGTCGCGGGCATGTCTTCCCTGTTTTTTTTTCTCCTTCGATGATGTGAGATTAAGTCATCCTTGTGACTCATAACTCTTACCTCTGGGTCTAGTTTGGTGACGTACATCCGAAGATTCACTTTTTAATAGATCATTCATATAAGTTAGAAATAACATAGGACCTATTATAGACCGTTTGGGATCCGCTGTTCACGTTTTGAGACTAATTATACTTGCTTTACTATGATTTTTTTATTGTCATTGCGTAGTTATTCAGTTGGTCAGACTAGAACTCTCCCATGCAAGCAATTCTAATCCTGTGCACGAGTCTCGACCTAACCACTGAGTCGATGGATTCCTAATTCTTCGGAAAATTTTTTCCTTATCAGTCTTTTCTTCCTAGACTGATGTCTGTCCCCTTGTCATAACATTGTGTCAGGTTTATGAAGCAGACTTTAACGTCCATGATGTATGCTTTTGATTGTTGCCGCCGGAGGCGACTAGTTTAAGGTGCACCCCATACCCATCCTGTGAGCGGTAGCGCAAAAAGCATTACAGAGAGCACAAAAGATCTTTATCAGACCTCATCTTAGATATTACATAAACAATTTCATCTATCCTTCACACTTTATAGTTACAATGTCAGCTAGTTACAGAGAAAGTGCTATTTCAAGAGCTATATATTTACAGTAAGTCATTATACATTAATGGTAGGTCTTATCGCTATGCTAGTGTTCGTAATAATTATTCTTGTATCCAAATGCTCTTTTAGTCACTTTCTTGCAATCATTTTTGAGAATGCATATGTTCAAGGGGCAGTGACCATAAGCATGGCAGATTTTGATTCTCTCGTTTTTTCATAGTCACTATGTTTTCTGTTTTCCATATTTTTTATTCCTTTGTAAGTAGCCAACACAAGGCTTCAGCACACTCTCTTAGTGTCCATGATCAATACTGTGTCTGATTCCATGTCCAATTTCAGCTTCTCCTTAGTATTGAAATCTCAGTACGTTCCAGTACCACTTGATTGGATACGTACCTCATAATTAGACAGCTGANTTAACAGTTTACAAGCATGAAACTTGCCAATTAACTTGTTGTATGTTATGAACAGCCTCCTGGTGCTTCGGAGCTCCTTAACATTTTAATAATTGTAAACAAAGCCGCCAAAGATTGAGAAAAGATGTATAGGTTCGTAAGTGTTTGCGTAACTTCTTTGTGAATCTAGCCCCAGATCCCAGGAACGTCGGTTCACACAACACTGGCAAGTACAACAGCCAATATGTCACTTGTGTGTCACCACGTCAACTCTATGAACAAAAAAGTCCTTAGCCAGACAGAAAGTATACGGAGAACATAGGATGACAACCTTTCACCGGGGAACTTGAAAATGTAATCGGATGCACAATCTAGATGGCGTTGCTATCGTTACTTCACTCATCGTCATCGACCTCACCTCCTAACTGAGGTAGGAAACAGGAGCCTTTCACAGATGCCACACCTTTTGTCAATAGATGGCGTTGTCATCGTCTCACCTAATGCCTTTGAGTTGGAGTGCAGGTCCATAGATGGCGTCGATATCACCACACCTCACTCCATAGAAAGCGCTGATATCGTAATGAAATTCACAAGTCTTAAATGGTCCATTGTTAAGAGTATGCGGCTGGCAATTCCTTGGCCGCGGGTTCGCACTACCTCACAGCCCTAGTGAATTTCCTCATTGATATATATTATGTTAATGTGATTATTATTATTATTATTATTGATATGAAGCATAAATCAGAAAGCTCCAAAAATGTAGCCATGTTATTCAAACTGTTGTGGAAGTCATTCACAATGCGTGCTTCCTTAGCCTAAGAGGGTCCTGGTTTCTCAAGGGAGCGTCTACTAGCAACGAATTCTGGAAGGACCCCGAGAGAGAGTCAGCAACGTCGTTGTTGTTAAAGATTCGCTACCTGGAACAAGAAGTTCCAAGTAGCACGGGCTATGGTGAGCCCGTAGTGGATGTCTAATCAGCAACGGTAACCAAAATGTGTATAGCTGCATCACCTTACCCGGGTATATTGCCTGAGCTGGTATTCTTACTACTCACTGACTACCGTTGCCAACTCCCCAGAATCCGTTGATTTGTAAACCTCTCGAGGACCCCGGGGGTTTCCGAGACCTAAAATATCCTGGTTGAAAAGAACTCCTGTAACACAATTTAATAACATGCTTCGATTTACGAGTAAGCACGAGAGATTTATGTTTTAAATCAATGCGATGAAATGATCCTAATATTTCGTATATAAATGAAAATAACCAAATAATACTTATAAGTAAAATAGTTATGTTATGATGTCGTGAAAGGTGTGGTGTAACTATGCCGTCCCTGACGCAGGTAGGGGAGCTGAAGAAGGTGTTGACGCTTCGGGGGTGGTGTTGGGGGTGTTGTGCTTCCCCTGCGGCGTCGTCTGCTGCATCGCCCACAGGAGGCGCCGCTGCAAGAGCTGTCGGGCGCTCTTCTGAACGTACATGAGTCTAGTGATGGGATCTTCTTCTTCGGTAGTTTCGGCGATGAAGGCCAATGGGCTTTTCGCGTGACCACAGTTGGTTTTTCTTGTGGATTGCCAGATTTTGTGGATTCACGGTCTTCAAGTATCTTTTTTAGACTTATTTAGAAAAACGATGTGAATAAATTTGCGTTTGCTTCCTGTCACTGTCAAAATTTCGCAATGTGCTCGTCGTTTCCTCTCGACTTAGTGACAGAATCTTTCTTCACTGAATGATTTATGTCGCTTCGATCGAGGACTCATGACCGACAGACGCACTTTATTCCTGTCACCCGCTACGCTGTGTTACGATGACACAGCGTTCCTCGACTGCTCAATATATTGTTTCTTAATTTGAGGTAACTCTTATTACCGTGATCAGCTGGAGGTCTTCACTACCAGCACGCGTCGTGACTTATGTCAGGTTGTTGGACGCAAAAACCTTCTATCTGCGTCCTGATTGGCCAATCAGATTGGCCACATGACACTCTCGCTGATTGGCGAAAACAGTTCTCGAGATGAGGACATGAAGTAATCAGTAAAGTTCTGTGCGTCACCATGTTCTTTAAAAGCTTAAAAAGCTTTGGTTAAACTCCCAAGCTTAAAATGAAATGTTAAATTAAAATATATAATACCATTTCCTAATTCTATTTGACTTCAGCCAAGTTAATATATGACATGGTAATATATTAATTATTATTAATTTATAATTATTTTCAAGATTTTCATATTTTTCAAGAGGGCGTTGACCCGCCTGAGGTTAATAACGTTATTGATAATGTTTGATTTGTAATGTCGAGAATGAGGCTTACGGGAAGAGGCTGAGCTGTGAGATGTAAGAATTTTGGAATACTTGATGATGTGTATATTTTAGTAATACGACGAAGGAAGGATTATCAGGAGAAAGTGCCAAGCCACTGCGACCATAAAACACTAGGAAGGGGTCACTGGATGGGATGGGACGTTGGAGAGATATAGCATAAAACTACCATAAATATATATATATATATATATATATATAATATATATATATTATATATATATATATATATAATTTCCATGACAATCTGGAAAGTCATTTTTATATGTGCTCTGGCGATTACACAAGCACGCTGCAGCATGTACACAAATAACCAGCCCGTTCTCTGGGTGTGTGGCAACGTACCCTAGCCAGACACGCACCTACCCAAGGCACCCACCTAACAACCGATGCATAGAAAGATGTTGCTTTTAATAAGGCGTTACACTTGGTACGTAATATTTAATAACCTGTAATGAAAACAGAAATAGACTAGCAAAGGCAAACATTTTTACACTGGGAACAGAAAACTATATCTTTTTAAATTACAACTGTCTTCCTCTCTTGAATATAGGATAGCTTTGTTGATGGACTTTGTTACGACACAGAGAGCCAAAGAGCAATAGGTTAGCGAGAGATTAAAACAGGAGATAGGTAATACTGGTGATTGACCTCAGCCTCCACGTGGGAGCCTGAGGTCAAGAGGTGAGGGGGCACGTTAGGTAAAGCGTGAAGGCATGAGGGAGGGACGAGGCTAAACAGAGGAGGATGAAACGCATACAGCGATGAAGTCACGTTTGAGATGGTGCAGTCAAGTATGTTGGGATGTATTAGGTCAAGCGTAGGGGGAGGGTTGAGGTCAAGTGTGTGGGAGGAATGTGAGGTCTAACATTGATTTAGCTTTTTTTTTTGAACATTCAACTGACATTTATCTATAGCATTGTCTATTCAACCAATCATAAAAGGAGTTTATTCTGTCCTCTATGACCAGGGTCAAAGGTCAGCTCTTCTACAAATAGTGCAGAGAGATATTGGACAATCAGTTACAGAATGTAATTGAACTGCTTTTACTCTTGCAATTTAATATTGTATTCAGCATATATATTTTTCGATCCTAAACTGACATAGTTGGAGAGCTGCTATAGTTACTTAATAAGCGCTCAAATACATAACGTTATTAAAGTCCTTTTAAAAGCTGTAGTTATAATTACATCACATGACATGGGGACTCGTAAGTACAGATCCAGTATATCATCAGAATATCATTCATATAATATTTACAGAGTTCAGCATCTGTCAAATCTTGGGGAGGTCGGAAGTCGGTCTATATGGGACATTACCACATGTTAAATAGTTTTCATGGTTACTCTGTCGTGGAGGTGACACATGTTGTGTACGATAAATGAGATTTGGGTAAGCTGCCAGATACGTCTATATCCCAGGCGTATTCTGGCCACTATAACATCACATTGCCGAGTTCTTGCTCTGTTAGTTCCATACATAAATGTCTACTCGGTTATTCATCACGTTTAATGCCAAAGCTTTTAGGGCTTTGTGAATTTGTTTAGTCAATAAGATTTCATCGGACATTTCAGTATTCTCTTTGTCACTGCTAATGAAACACTATGTTAATTTTTAATACTGGTCTTCAACAGGTTGTATTTGCAAGCATGTCAACAGTATCATTCTTTCAGATTAATAACATTGGATGGAATGCAGAAAAATGTAATCTATTTTCTTTAACAGCTGAACCATTCACTCAGTGGGAAAGTGATGGGTGGGAGTAGAAGGGAATAGAATGAGGTCGAACACTGGGTTGACGTTAAGACTAAGGAAGAGAGGAATGGGGGAAAGGGTTCAAGTAAAGTTTCGTGACTGTGAATAATATTCGTTATCGTCTGCATGGATCATTCAGCGAGGGTGTCATATCATGCCCCTAAGGGAAGCTCTCGGCAAATTATCTATCCACTAGGGGGACAGAGGTTAGCTATTGCCAAGGTTTGTGAAAGAGAAAATTAAAATAAATTGGCGATAAAATTGGAGCTATGAATGGAAGTACTATATAATCAATTAAGTTTTGTTATTGATTTTCGTTATTTTTCAGTGTATTTCAAACGGGATAAAAAAAAGATAAAACTAAGAATATATTTAGAAACAAATTCATTAGCTTAGTTTTAATATTCTGAATTTCAATTTTAAATGTTTTAAATTGACACACACACACACACACACACACACACACACACACACACACACACACACACACACACACACACACACACACACATAAAGATCCATTGCAACAGGAAATTTGTCTTTCCGTTTATATTTCCATTTTTCAAGTAATCTGGTCTAAAAAAAATTAAATATTATTAATTTGCTGAATATGTAGACATCGAATCCATAAACCTGAAAATAAATAATTGATGCCGTTTTGGTCCATCCTGGACCAGTGATAATGACCTGATGATAATGGTCCGACGGACCGAAACATGATTTGTTTTATTTTCAGGTGTGGGTTGGGTTCCAAATATTCAGGCACGTGATAGTGACTTAATGCCTGTCGATGAATATATTTTTCAAGCACCTTTGATACTAATTATCGGGTGCTGGTATTGGGACACATTAGTACACCTATACCTATTGAAAAATCCACCTCTCTAATATGCCATAAAACCACTAAGCACCTTACTCGACCTGCACAATCGCAGCGTTGAGAAGTAACGACGATCGCACTGCTAGACTTGAGGCCTCACTCTCTCATATCTTTCCACAAACCGCACTTTACTGCACTCTGGGTCGTCATAACACACACTACCCCCTCACCACGGAACGGTAGTACCACAAGATATATTTTCGCGAAGCGTGTCACGACATTATGAACCTTGTGCAGAATTCATATTTACGACCTCCACCTTTGGTATCTAATCAGCTTAAGTAAAGCGGACTCTACGTGGGTCACAAATAACTCGGCTCAGGAATCTCTTAAGTAGTATTACTGGAAAGATTACGGAAATAAATGGTCATTAATTAAGGTATTAGTACGCAGCGACACACCGTACGTTGATAACAGGAATACCAAACATACGGAACACGTGCACGTAACTGGGTCAGAACGCAGCGTTTTTTTTACAGCGACACAAAGTTGTTGTTGTAAATTCCATTCAACATTTGTATCAAACTAAGCCATAATTACGTCAGACTTGAGCTCAGTTTCATGCCATAAGAAATAATTATTGTGTATATTAATATCCTAACAGAAAGTGTCCTGCAGAGTTCCATTACCCTGCAGTTATCTCACCAACAATTATCATTTTTCGAAAAGCACAGAACAGACTTAACTACAATGTTTAATTCAGGTATATCTTGCTGAATGACTTGATTCAACTTGCACTTGCTGCAAGTTTAACTAATAAATTTTTTAATAGTAATGTTATATTTCAGTGTGCTACAAAAAAATGTACTTCAAGTCAAAGAAACAACAAACGACAAATAATAATAATTATATGGTTGGGAAACAATGCAAAAATTATGTACTTTGCTGAATGACTGCCCCTTGTTGCAGGGGTAAGAGCTGTAATAATACAAATGCAATAGGGATTCAGCTAGAGCTTGTGTGTGTACCTGTTGCCTCAGAAACATATAAAAATGTTACAGTTCAGTTCATGGTCAAATGAGTTGAGCAAAGCCCAGGAGAGGCGAACCATTAGTTTAGGGCTTATTCACCCTCTTGCCATGGAGTTCCCTTTATTGATGAATGGATGAAATATGTTCCAATCATATTAAAATTATGTTTTGAAGATATATTATCATAAAATCATATAAAGCAGCAGCGCAGTAACTCTCTCATATCCAAAAACATCACTAGATAAGGTATATAAAACATAAAATATACCTCAATATTTGAAATACTATTCACTTTAACCCTTAAACTTTGTACATCTTTGAAGATAAAAAACGATTGGAAAAATCCCCTATGGCGATTGGAGCAGTGTATTTATAGGAATGTTAATCATTCAAACAAAAACAAAAATGCGTCTTATCTCTTTGTGTACAAGTTGCACCGAACCTTTCGAGAATTACAATAAAAATGTTGTATTACCAAATTGTATAAGTGATGTTCTATTCATTCTTGACTGACATCAGTTGCTTATAAAAATCGTAAGGAAAAAAGCTTGAAGAAATTAATATACAAGGTCCTGATATTATCAGCTAGAGACATTTCGAGGCAAATTCCTCCTCCATGATACTTGTCGCTTTGCTGACAGTCTACGACATTGAAATTGACGGATACAATAGAACATTTCCGTCCTCTTATTTTGCTGTTCTACAAAAAACATCGTAAACAGGACTCTTAATTCGATAGAAAACCAGAATGTACATTTGGAGAATTACTTGATGGGGTACCCGGCGGTGCCCGGGTCGACTCGGTACCCAGGTGTCTTCCGCACTCTTTCCCGTGCGGCTCCTACACACACCCTCCCTGTCTCTTCACACACACTTCCCCCTCTTTTCCCTTAGCTGTAACTATGCATCTGTGATGCACCTGGTTTCATCATTGTAATCATCGTCATAACATCTACTGTTCATTCTACGCCTTCTCTCATCAATGTAGCAACACATTGTAGCAATGTAGCAAGCAAAAAAAGCAATGTAGCAGTACCCAGTATGCAAATCTGTCATTGAATACAAGTTTTGGAAAAAAAACTCAATGTTAAAATAATAATAAACTAATGTTAAAGTCTATGGACATGGTACGCACACTTTCACATACATAGACTTTGTGAAGGAAGGCCATTGTTATTACTATATATGCAACTGGGGGACGAAGCCTAGGGATGTGTCCTCGTGATGGACCCAAAGGCCACACTAACAACGAAAACAATACCCGCAACATTCACTTCACATTATTTGAAATAAATAAAAAATTACACTTATTCACGGCTCAGCATATCCTAACCGGTTCTGATACCTGGTTGCAGGTTCATATATCAACATAACTCATTGCTAAAATTCAACTGCACGGGGAACATAAACAAAAGTGACCATATCACAAGAGATATATACACCCGAGAAGTGTATTTTACTTCTGGTGTATAACCGAGTATACTTGAGCACCGAGATATATTCAGGACAAAAGTATACCTGCTATCAATCTGTAAGCTCTTGTAGTGGTCTTAATAACCTTTCTGCAGTTGACTGGCCTTAAGCCCAATACCAAACTAAACTATAATTCAACTTTTCCTTCTGAAAAGTACGTCCATATTACACATGAATGGTAAATAGCTCACATGATTACAGATTTAAATCATGAGTAGACAAGAAATATTTCAATAATTGTGCAATATTTAGTCGATGCAACATTTGCGGTGACTCCGACGTGCGCCAGAACAAACTGACATTCTTAAATAGTATAACACGCCACATAATAAAAACTACAGCAGGGTTTCTAATCAATTATAATAATTCATAGGTTTGCATAATTGCTCGTCGAGTCTTATAGTATTATATCTTAAATAGAGTCCGTACATGTATAGCTGGATATGCATTGACTTTGTAATAATACTGTCTATTCAGGTTTTATATTAAATTAAAATATATATTAAAGATGAGGAAATATTTGGAGTGGGACGCGCCTCTTAAGGTTACCCAGTATTCTGGTCCCAAGATGTTCAACGGTATATCACACTATTGTGATTTCATTGTCATATTAAAGACATTTTTTGTAGAACAGTAAACTAAGAATTCGGAAGTGTTTTATGGTATCCTTTAAAGTCTCGTAACAGTATCGTCAATTTCATTCACCGTACACTGTTAAAAGAGAGCAACAGACACCGTGGAGTGTATACAGACTTAACTTAAGCACGGTACAATTAGTCAAACACAGATACAACGCAATTTTCTATTCAATGTATAATTAATTTATATTGGTTTTCATTTAAATTATTTCTTCTTATAAGATATTGCGATATATATTGTCCCAGTATCTGTTCTGCCGCTCAAATGGTAAATTATATAAAGTTTTTTCAATATATATCGCATTTCAAATTGTATGCTACATGTTTCTAACTTTCTAAAAATCTAAATGTGATACAGACAGCTGTACATCTTCCTACTCCAGATATTATTGTAATGATTTGAATAATTGAATCGAATAAAGTTTCTGATTCTGATTTGATAATCGCATAAACTTATTCCTGTTGCTTTAACCTTATCGTGGGCGAGGCTGGTGTACTGTGGGCAGCCAATCACCACTCAAAAGTGACTGATTAGGCGAGAAATGTTATCATAATGTTGTTAACACAAATTTATTGTGTTCAGGTGGGTACGTTGTCAACCATTCTCATGCACGTGTTCAGTGCACACGTGCTCATCCTCGTGCACGTGTTCAGGTGTGTACACGTGCTCATCTCCGTGCACGTGTTCAGGTGTGTACACGTGCTAATCCCCATGCACATGTTCAGGTGTGTACACGAGCTCATATCCGTGCACGTGTTGAGGTGTGCACACGTGCTCATCTCCGTGCACGTGTTCAGGTGTGCATATGGCTGACTGAAAAGTTTGCAAGATATCGTTGCAAAGCCTTGGTAATATCATTTACATAATTATATGTTAAGAACCTTGCTCTAATTATATTTTTTTACTCCGTGCAAGAATATATCAACGCAGAAGTTTCTTGTTCTATTCCTTGACACGCTTGTAATGCCATTATTTAACCTGGCAGTGTTGCAATGCAGTTGTCCACCATGCTATAATTCTGTTCAGCGAGAGTCGTACATGAGCCGTCTTCTCCATAATGAACTGTTAAGGTATGTTCTATTTAGATTACATTGTGATTCTATGTAATTGAAATGTGTATTCACCTAGTTGTGCTTGTAGGGGTTGAGCTCTGCTCTTTCGGCCCGCCTCTCAACTGTCAATGATTCAACTTTATTTTTTTCAATACGATCTCACACACACACACACACACACACACACACACACACACACACACACACACACACACACACACACACACACACACACACACACATGGACTTTTTGGACTGTCGGAAAGCCTTTGACACAGTACCCCATAAAAGGTTGATGCATAAGCTGGAGAAACAGGCAGGAGTAACAGGTAGGGCGCTCCAGTGGATAAGGGAGTACCTAAGCAATAGGAAACAGAGAGTTACAGTGAGGGGTGAGACCTCAGACTGGCGTGAAGTCACCAGTGGAGTCCCACAGGGCTCTGTACTTGGACCTATCCTGTTTCTGATATACGTAAATGATCTCCCAGAGGGTATAGACTCATTCCTCTCAATGTTTGCTGACGACGCCAAAATTATGAGAAGGATTAAGACAGAGGAGGACAGCTTGAGACTTCAAGAAGACCTGGACAAGCTGCAGGAATGGTCGAACAAATGGCTGTTAGAGTTTAACCCAAGCAAATGTAATGTAATGAAGATAGGGGTAGGAAGCAGGAGACCAGATACAAGGTATCATTTGGGAGATGAAATACTTCAAGAGTCAGAGAGAGAGAAAGACCTGGGGGTTGATATCACGCCAGACCTGTCCCCTGAAGCTCATATCAAGAGGATAACATCAGCAGCATATGCCAGGTTGGCTAACATAAGAACGGCCTTTAGAAACTTGTGTAAGGAATCTTTCAGAACATTATATACCACATATGTCAGACCAATCCTGGAGTATGCGGCTCCAGCATGGAGTCCCTATCTAGTCAAGCATAAGACTAAACTGGAAAAGGTTCAAAGGTTTGCCACCAGACTAGTACCCGAGCTGAGAGGTATGAGCTACGAGGAGCGACTGCAGGAATTAAACCTCACTTCGTTGGAAGACAGAAGAGTTAGGGGGGACATGATCACCACATTCAAGATTCTCAGGGGAATCGACAGGGTTGATAAAGACAGGCTGTTTAACACAAGGGGCACACGCACTAGGGGACACAGGTGGAAGCTGAGTGCCCAAATGAGCCACAGAGATATTAGAAAGAACTTTTTTAGTGTCAGAGTGGTTGACAAATGGAATGCATTAGGAAGCGATGTGGTGGAGGCTGACTCCATACACAGTTTCAAATGTAGATATGATAGAGCCCATTAGGCTCAGGAAACTGTACACCTGTTGATTGACGGTTGAGAGGCGGGACCAAAGAGCCAGAGCTCAACCCCCGCAAGCACAACTAGGTGAGTACAACTAGGTGAGTACATGCGACCCCAGCATGGAGCCCGTACCTTGTCAAGCACAAAACGAAGCTGGAAAAAGTTCAGAGGTATACCACTAGACTAGTCCCAGAACTAAGAGGCATGAGTTACGAAGAAAGGCTGCGTGAGATGCACCTCACGACACTGGAAGACAGAAGAGTAAAGGGAGACATGATCACTACCTACAAAATTTTCGGAGGAATTGACGGGGTAGATAAGGATAAACTTTTTAACACGGGTGGTACGCGAACAAGGGGACACAGGTGGAGGTTGAGTACCCATATGAGCCACAGAGACGTCAGAAAGAACTTTTTCAGTGTCAGAGTAGTTAACAGGTGGAATGCATTAGACAGTGATGTGGTGGAGGCTGACTCCATACACAGTTTCAAATGTAGATATGATAGAGCCCAGTAGGCTCAGGAATCTGTATACCAGTTGATTGACAGTTGAAGCTCCCAGGAACTTATTTACTGCTAGGTAACAGGGGCATCAGGGTGAAAGAAACTGCCCATTTGTTTTCTCGCAATTGCCTGGGATCGAACCCGGGCCCTAGGATTACGAATCCCAAGCACTGTCCTCTCAGCCACAGGCCCCCTTTGTGATCAAATGCCTTTGATTTATTTCTTAAGAAGTAGCCTGTATTTATAAGGTGACTGAAGATGGACTTTCAACAGGACGTTACAGTCTATGTTGCAAGCTCAACCACTTGGACTTGACGGTAAACGTCGGTTTCGTTTCTTGCAGATTAGTGTTCAGTCTCCGACCATTCAAGTGGTTGGGGACCATTCCTTCTCTCCGTCCAATCCCAAACCCTTATCCTCATCCTTTCCAAATGCTATATAGTCGTAATGGCTTAGTGCTTTCTCTTGATAATTACCTTCCGATGTTGCATCAAGTGATGTGTTTAGGAATTTTGGAGTAACTAGTCCCAATGACTAGTTATGATTGGCCAAGAGGTAAATTATTTACCGATCAACGAGGAGCAGAATAGCCATATCATATGTGAGGCTGCGTCTCTGATTGGCTACTGGGAGTTTACTTGGATTTCAAACCCGGTTAGACTCAGGCAGGCCCTGAAACTGCTACCTTGCTCTTGGTACATATGTCCTAGATTAAAGAAGAAACATTAATTAGAGTCTGTTGCTGTTCATTGTAGGCTGTAGTGTTCCAGAAATGAATATGGATTCAATTACATGAATTGTGACTCCGTTCCATTCTTCTGGGCTCTAGGAGACTCGAACCGCAGACTCTACATGTGTGAGGCCTTATCTTTATCTCCGTTTCATTAACATCATATTAAGGAAACTGAAGATCCGCTAAGAGGAGTCAAGTTATCGGGGCGGGAATATTGCAGCTTGGTGAACCAGAAGCTACAGAACTCCCGATGAGAGATGTATAGGCTGGAATGGATTGGTGATCTGCTTGTTAAGACATGAAATTGAAGACCATTACTGAATAGTCATTCACAGAAAAACAATGGAAATCATAGTGCGATCCCAACATGTTCATGGAACAGTGCACGTTCATCGCAATTCATCAGGGAATTGATGAAATATGTATGATCATAAACCAGGAGTGTAGTGGAATGTATGACCCATGTGGGTCTCGGCACCTTCCTACACGTATGGGCTATCACTGGCAGAGTGGGTGTTGTACTGGCCTGCGAGATGGGCTAAGGCCTTCGGCTAGGTGCGAATCCTTTGAGTAATAATTAGAGTATTTTGATAACCTGATGATTGGGGGATCGTTTAGGCGAAACACTTCAAATCGTTCAGGCTGAATATATATATCTACTGACGACCACGAAACATCGATCAAATCAAATGATGATACGAAATTTTGCGTTTTCCGTATGCGGAAAACTCAGAGAAATGGGAAATGGGAGTGTTGAACGTTTCGGCTGGTTAGAGCCTTTCTCAACACAGTCCTTATACTATTGTTCAGAAAATCTATTTTGCTCTTTTCGTTTAAGAGAATAAAAGACAATATAACATTGTGGAAATTGGGAAAGCTAAAAGAGTGTGACGCAAGCATTGAAAGAAGTGAAATCAACCTTCGTCCGCAGCTTCAAGAGTAGACATGACATAATTAAAGGGCACGACTTACAAACAACTTGTAGGCTGGGTCCAAGGAGCGATAGTCTATGATATATAAACAATGATTGGCAAGCACACACGCGTGTTGTGTTCGACTTGTGTCTGGCGAAAATGAGATTATCAGCTTACGCCTCTCGTCTCTCTTGAATTCTAATCCGATTATTGTGAGTGTACTGAATTGGCTGAGGTATGTCTTGTGTTGGGTTGGACAGTTTATACCCTCAACACACGTCACTGATCATTTTCATACTATTGTTATTATTATTATTATTATTATTATTATTATTATTATTATTATTTTTATTTATTATTATTTTTATTATTATTATTGTTATTATTTTAGGGAAGTGAGTTCGGTACCTTTGATTGTTTCTAAAGATTTGATTTATACATCACGCTATTGTGATTTCGACATATATATATATATATATATATATATATATATATATATATATATATATATATATATATATTGCAGACCTCACCATTCAAGTGGCGGTTCCCTTGGTAAGTATATTGTGTCGTAGTGGGAGCAATTCGCTTAACTTGACTCAATATTGGTTCCATTAGCCTTTCTAATTAGGCAAGGTAGAAGCGTCTGAACAGGTTCAGTGGTTCGTATTTCTGCGTTCAAAGCTGCATTCTATGGAATATTTGAACCTTTGGACAAAAATACCACATAAGGTTGTATATAAAATGAGAATAACGTAGTAATATAAAGAACTTTTTGCGTATTGAATGCGTTTTTCCCATATTTAATGTGTTTTTCGTGTATTTAATGCGTTTTTCGCGTGTATTTTATGCGTTTTTCCGTATTTAATGCGTATTTCGTGTACTTAATTTATTAAAAAATCATGTTCATTTTTGAGAGTTTAAGTCTACTGCAGTGATCAATACGCCAAAGATGTCCTGAGACAGACGATGTCCCGATCGCCAAAGATGAGAGCCTGAGCGCCAAAGTTGAAGTCTTGTGCGTGAAGGAGCTGTGCAAGGACTCGCCAGAGCTCTGATGAGCTCGGAAAATGGACAGCTGAACCAACTGGACTGGTTGGTACAGCGACAGCCTCGTTTCGTGCAGGTCCGCGTTCGATCCCCGACTATCCAAGCGAATATGTACCCGTTCATTCACCCCATCCTGGTATCCCAGATCCCAGTCTTCGTATCTCTTCCAAGTACTATGTAATCATAACAGCTTAGCACTTTCTCATGATAATTACCATTCATTACATATTCCTGAGCTCATCAACTATAAATTATCCGAGAGAAGCATCCCAGGTAGAAGAGATGATATTTAAATCCTTCTAATTAATCTCATTAACTCAAAGCTATCTGAAGGGAAGTCTTTAATTAGACATATTTATGAAAATTTTGACAGATCTACACAATCAAAGGATAAGAATAGTTCAAATAAAAAAGGTAATTATATAGGAATAACGCTCAAGGAAGTGTTATATATATAAATTCAAGGAAGCAAAATCTTAAGTGTAAATAATGTCCATGAAGTAATATTGAGAGAGCGTGTGACACCCCGGAACAATGCCTGGTTCTTACCAACAACCTGCAGTTTGAACGCCCTGGACATCTTGGGCTCTGTGGAGATCTGACATTCGTAAGTGCCGGAATCCGATATCTGGGCAGAAGCTATGCGGAGCGTCCAGTCATCAGAGCCTTCCGAGTGCAGGGCTGTGAACCTGTCGTCGGTGGTGTAGGTGAAGAGCCCCACCGTCAGCACGTGCACGTCCTGCTTCCTGATCCACGTCACCTGTAGAACGGCCAGATAGAAGGTCACGTTAGTCACCTTCATGACTCGAAACGTCAGTGTTAAAATAAAGTGAAATTTATTGCTTGGGGGGGGTAAGGGTTTTTTTTTAGGTTATAAGGGGAAAGCGCCAAGCCATTACGACTATATAGCACTTGGAAGGGGTCAGGATAAGGATTGGGGATGGGACGGGGGCAGGTGACGTCCTAATTCCATATTGACGTCACCTGCACAATAAGGATCTAGAAGGTAATTTCAGTCGCCTTTTGAATGATAAAATAAATGAATACAAAGTGTTATATATTGCTTTGTGGGTAATGATAGTGGGAAGAGTACAAACATAGGTTCATGTCATTGTTAATGCTCAACTGCCCAACCATTTGTGGTGGACGGTAGAGCGACGGTCGCGTTTCATGCAGGTCGGCGTTCAATCCCCGACCGTCCAAGTGGTTGGGCACCATTTCTTCCCCCCGTCCCATCCCAAATCTTTATCCTAATCCCTTCCCAGGGCTGTATAGTCGTAATGGCTTGTCGCTTTCTCATGATAGTTCTCTTCCCTTCCCCTACTCACCTGGTTCTTGGTTCTAAGACAATGAAAAGAACATGGCACACATATTGAGAGCTATTTAAGTACTTAGTATTAAATTACTCTCAAAGTAATTATTTTGAGAGTAATTTAACATAGAGCAGAGATAGAGAGACAACGAATAGTGACCTACAAGTTCTCGTCGACTTGTCTTAGTAAGAGTAATATATTAGAAGGAAAATATTATAGTTCCTTTTAGTGATAAGAGTCGTTTTGCAGAACCAAAAATTGACGATTGTTTAAAACATCGACATTTTCTTGGGGTTGAGTATTTTCCTTTGTTCCTGGTCCGCATTGTTCGAGAACACCCTGTCTTCTCCTATTGTCTCTTGTTTGTCTTATGCTTTACTTAATAAGCTTAAGTTAATCAGCTTATTTTCACCAGAAACCTTGGACAATCTACTTATATATTTGAGCACTGCAAAAAATCGTTAGTTATTATAGACTAAAAATGAACTCTGTTCATATATAAAGTACGGAAGAATTTTGTTCCGTACAAAAGGAACGGAACAAAAGCCTTTTTAGGCCTTTTTTCAAGGCCTAAAAGCATATTATCGGCCATTTGTCTAAACCTATACAAAAGGTACTATAAATTGTATAATTAAAATACCCATTGTTATTGTTATTATGAATATATCTCCCTGGTTGACAGCTGAGGTTTGATTATATTCTCTGTCTAGGATAAACCATTTTTAACAGTTGATTTTGTTAATTATGTAAGGCAATCAACGTTGAATTGTCGTCTTTCCTCGAGTGATGGTTTCCCTTTCATTCTTCGTTTCTCTTTGTTTTCCTACATCAGTCTTAGGATTCTTCTAATAGTCGCAGTCCCTTATTAGTCTTTACTTTCTGTATATAAAATGTTTGCATTCGTTGCTTACTTTGTTACATGTTGGTAAACTTCGTTTCGTTCACTCTCGTCAATTAATTATTCGGTTTTGCAAAAGATGTAGAAAATAATAATTCTTGACACTATATTTTATAAATTTCTGAAATCATTTATGAAGTGTTCTTTTATATTAAGTTTTCTCCAAATAGAGGACTGTTCAATTTGATTTTATCTTACAGAATTTGGTAATAAAATCAGCGGTATTGAGTTTATTCGTCACTGATACTTGAAATATGTTTCTTTTATTTTAATAAAGTTAACTTAATTCCATATCAGTTTGTAACCTTTCCAAGCGCTTTTTGTCTACAATTTTCCTTTTAATAAACGCATACACGACAGATCGTTGTTCAAGATGCAACAAGATGATCAACTTGATCAGCACTCTCTCCGTTGCAAAGCTATTCAACAGCTGTAACACCTAATTATTGTGTTATTTCATCCCAATTTATTCATCCTCTACTTCATATACTTTAAATCGTTATAGATTTGCTAAGAGATCTTTTATTTAGTTCTCAAGCATTTAATCCATGTTGTTGGGGACAGGAAGCCTGTATTCAAACCAGTCGAGGTCTACTAGGCCATTCTGACCTTTCTCAAGATACAACCCACAACAGTTAGATGAACAGAGGCAACATTTGGAAGAAAATGTGCCCAACCATCTCTGTCCTGCACGGAGATTGAACCTGAGTTCCTTGGTTGTAAGCTGAAGATCTAGACTACTGTGCTATAGAATCAATTTTTTCCCCCCAACTCCGGGACTTTGCAATCGCCACAGTTGAATAATGTTCTTGTTTTGCCTAAAACTTGGCCCGAATGTACTTGGGTAAACAAGTACATACATTCGGGTAAATATCCGTTGACATATTGGTAACGCAGCGTTCTAAAGATAACATAGGTGACGTACCTAGACGTCCAGCAGCCTACTTCAGTGATGCAGGGCAAAACATACAAGTATTTCGGCGATGAGTCACAATAACGTGGCTAAAGTAAGTTGACCAGACCACATACTAGAAGGTGAAGGGACGACGACGTTTCGGTCCGTCCTGGACCATTCTCAAGTCGATATAGAATGGCTACTCGACTTGAGAATGGTCCAGGACGGACCGAAACGTCGTCGTCCCTTCACTTTCTAGTGTGTGGTCTGGTCAACATACAAGTATTTCATTTTTTGTTTTCATTTTTCCTGCGGAAACTGCTTTCAGTAATAACCTCATTCCGCAAAAAAAAAAATATCCCTCAATAATTTGTCTCCTTTCCTGCCAACAACAGTTTAAACATTCACATCCTGTCATGTTATAACAACATTGAGGACAGTCGCCACATACATAACCTTCCCGGATATCCTCGACTCCATTCTACCTGTTTTGCTTTGTACTTATTATGCTATGAATGTGAATATCCTTTACCATAAAGGAAGGGAGAATATGATCTGGATATCTATTGTGTTAAGCTTCCCCACAGAGGGTAAACCTGCCTGGGCTCTAAAGCTCCTGCTTAACCGGGCTCTATGATTCAAAGACATGTGTAGCTGTGAACAATGTGAGGGAACTATTTGCAGTAAAGAAAAGGTCAATCACGAGAAAGAGCTATATCAGTATGATTATATTGCTTGGGAAGAAATTTGAGGACAAGTTTGGAGCTGAAATATATGGGCAAGTAGTTGGGATATGGGGACGAGGAGCTGGGATATGAAGACAGAAGGGAAGGGAACTATTAGGGAGAAAGTGCCAAGCCATTGCGACTATATAGCACTTGGACGGGAGTCAGGATAAGGATTTGGGATGGGACGGGGGTAAGGAATGGTCCCCAATCACTTGCTCGGTCGGGAATTGAACGCCGACCCGCATGAAGCGAGACCGTCGCTCTACCGTCCAGCCCAAGTGGTTGGACACCCGAGTGTGTGTGTGTGTGTGTGCGCTCACCAACTTCTATCATTGGAGATCGAACGCAGACCTTGCAAGAAGCGAGGCCGTCGCGGCATCATCTAGTCTTGGTGGATGAACGGAAAGGAGGATAACAGTTAATGGTTTTTAGACGGTGGATTTGTGTGTGTTAGAGTCATGCGAAACCAAGTATAGAAGTGTTGATCAACCAGCCTGGCCTCTCCAGTTGCCACAATGTCACACAAATGATGTACTAAATTAGCCGAACCGAACTAAACTAGGACCTACGAATAGAAAACGGAACAGCCCGTCAATTTTGCGAGCGACTGTGATTTATAGTACATCATATTTTGACGTTGGGGATTCACACGTCAAAATTAGATTTCAAAATGCTATTCGAGAGGACAGATTAGATGTAATCAGTTTGTTTAGAGAGTGAATGTTAATATATATATATATATATTATATATATATATATATATATATATATATATATATATGCAAACAAGCCTGAATGGTCCCCAAGACTAGATACAACTGAAAACTCACACCCCAGAAGTGACTCGAACCCATACTCCCAGGAGCAACGCAACTGGTATGTACAGGGATGCCTTAAACCACTTGACCATCACGACCGGACAAAAGGAAGTGATAGCCTGAGCTATATGAGCCACTTCCCCGCCGGCACCTGGATGGTTATCTTGGGCATAGCATTTTATCAAATCACCTCTTTTTTGGGGCAACACGTGAGGAACACAAATGCAAACAAGCCTGAATGGTCCCCAGGACTAGATACAACTGAAAACTCACACCCCAGAAGTGACTCGAACCCATACTCCCAGGAGCAACGCAACTGGTATGTACAGGGATGCCTTAAACCACTTGACCATCACGACCGGACAAAGGAAGTGATAGCCTGAGCTATATGAGCCACTTCCCCGCCGGCACCTGGATGGTTATCTTGGGCATAGCATTTTATCAAATCACCTCTTTTTTGGGGCAACACGTGAGGAACACAAATGCAAACAAGCCTGAATGGTCCCCAGGACTAGATACAACTGAAAACTCACACCCCAGAAGTGACTCGAACCCATACTCCCAGGAGCAACGCAACTGGTATGTACAGGGATGCCTTAAACCACTTGACCATCACGACGGACAAAAGGAAGTGATAGCCTGAGCTATATGAGCCACTTCCCCGCCGGCACCTGGATGGTTATCTTGGGCATAGCATTTTATCAAATCACCTCTTTTTTGGGGCAACACGTGAGGAACACAAACGCAACAAGCCTTGTATCTAGTCCTGGGGACCATTCAGGCTTGTTTGCATTTGTGTTCCTCACGTGTTGCCCCAAAAAAAGAGGTGATTTGATAAAATGCTATGCCCAAGATAACCATCCAGGTGCCGGCGGGGAAGTGGCTCATATAGCTCAGGCTATCACTTCTTTTGTCCGGTCGTGATGGTCAAGTGGTTTAAGGCATCCCTGTACATACCAGTTGCGTTGCTCCTGGGAGTATGGGTTCGAGTCACTTCTGGGGTGTGAGTTTTCAGTTATATATATATTATATCTATATATATATATATATATATATATATATATATATATATGTGTGTGTGTGTGTGTGGGTGTGTGTGTGTGTGTGTGTGTGTGTGTGTGTACATACAAAAGAATGGGGGTGATAGGAGAAGATAATATTAGTATTCAGTGAGAAACCACAAGGTCTCCTCTGAATACTTTTATTTTCTTCTCCGAGGCTATNTTCTGAAATTAGCATAATTGTAATCATTAGCTATTAGGCATATGTAAAATGGGCGATGGCAGAGAAGCCGAACAATAAATGTCCTTAACAAACACTTCTAGTCCTGTAAGGAGCACACAGCTCAGCTCATGTACCTTTCTGTTAGGAGGATTGTTTATTAATTAGCTGAGATTGGCCATCTGTGTACATAGTACACAAACATACAAGAATATTGTCTAGACATTATTTGTGGAATGTGTTAAGATTGCTTCCCTCTCTTAGAGCTTACATCTAATTCGTCACTATTTATAGTATTCATAGCAATATTTTGTGAACACGCACGCGCACACACACACACACACACACACACACACACCACACACACACACAACACACACACACACACACACACACACACACACACACAACACTCGTGCGTGCGTGTACGTGCGTGTACGTGCGTGTGTGTGCGAGTACTCACCTAGTACTCCCTAGTTGTGCTTGCGGGGGTTGAGCTCTGGCTCTTGGTCCCGCCTCTCAACCGTCAATCAACAGGTGTACAGTTTCCTGAGCCTAATGGGCTCTATCATATCTACACTTGAAACTGTGTATGGAGTCAGCCTCCACCACATCGCTTCCTAATGCATTCCATTTGTCAACCACTCTGACACTAAAAAAGTTCTTTCTAATATCTCTGTGGCTCATTCGGCCCAATGAGCCACAGAGATATTAGAAAGAACTTTTTTAGTGTCAGAGTGGTTGACAAATGGAATGCATTAGGAAGCGATGTGGTGGAGGCTGACTCCATACTCAGTTTCAAGTGTAGATATGATAGAGCCCATTAGGCTCAGGAAACTGTACACCTGTTGATTGACGGTGAGAGGCGGGACCAAAGAGCCAGAGCTCAACCCCCGCAAGCACAACTAGGTGAGTACTAGGTGAGTACTCGCACACACACGCACGTACACGCACGTACACGCACGCATACACATGCGCCATACAGATTCCAAAATAAGCACCACCGGATGCTTATTTCCTGGATGGGCAGGAAAATGATCTCTACCACCTTGGACATTATTCCCCATATGTTAAGTTCCATCATACTTTCTCGACAACATATATTTCCCCACTTTACCTAAAACGTATTTTCTATATTTATTTGTCAGTATATTTCATATGAGAACACCTCATGTGTTCTCATATTTATATTAAAGACAAATATTTATATTAAAGACAAATCTGTTAGGGAAAACAGATTTAGTATAGTAAATATTAGGGCGACGGTCTGGCTTCATGCAGGTCGGCGTTCAATCCCCGACCGTCCAGTTGATTGTTTACCATTCCTTCCCTCCGTCCCTTCCCAATTCCTTCTCCTGATCCCTTTCAAGTGCTATATAGTCGCAATGGCGCTTTCTCCTGATAGTTTCATTCGGGAAATTCCCTTCGAACACGACCTCCTTGGTTGTGTTCGAAGGTAGCACGACCGAACACGACCTGCTTGGTCGAGTTCGAAGGTAACACGACCTGCTTGGTCGTGTTCGAGTGTGTGATCTCTCTTAACACGTCAGTATGTCGCTCAAGCCTTCCTCTTTAATATTTAAAATCCGCCTGGCGACATCAGGGTTAAGGCCACACCATTACTTTTTTTTTAACTCGCATTATTTTGTATATTTTTGTCCTCCTGGTAAAGGGTTCGCGTATCTTATTTGCAACTATGAACCGGAAATGAATAATGTAAATTTACCCACCTCCTATCGCAGAAAGAGACTTGATATTTTGACTCTATCCTTTTCGCTACGAACGATAATATGCTTGAAACATGATTGTCAAAATGAATACCTTACTTTGCGGTTACATTTCGATAATTCCTAGGATCAACGTCCCCGCGGCCCGGTCTCTGATCTGGTTGGTTGTCTGGTCAACCACATTGTTCGACGCGGTTGCTCGTTGCCTGACGTATGAATCACAGCCTGTTTGATGCGACATTGCCTCCGCAGCTTGGTGCTTTGTTTCGATAATTACTGTTTAATCAGGTATCCTTTGAAGGTGTTTATCAAGTTCTCTTTTGAACACTTGAGAGGTCGGCCACTTTTGCCTCTTATGTGTAGAGATATCTAGAGATATGTATCACATTTGAATCGTTAGCTCTAGTTTGTACTCTTCACCTATCAGTAGAATGTGTATTCCTATTTCCATTGACCAAACCTCTATGATTCATGTGTAGTGATGTCTATTTCAGTGGATACATGTTACAAGTAACCCTATCCATAAAAAACACATAGATTCATAGAAAAACACCAAAAATACAAAATTATCAATTGATTATCAGTTAGATACTGTATTTGATTTTTTAGGTAAATGGGACACCGTAGAAAATAACAGATTGTATTAACGCGCGCCGTAACTGAAGAAAAATGAACACAATACACAATTTAAACACAACGTGTACGAAACGTTGCGTGTAAAAAAAATATAAATACAACAGACGGCGTCTGGGAGAGATGAGAGCTCTACTGTATTTAGCACTGATTGTCTGTATTCAGAACACTGTAACTGGTCAAAGCTAGCAGAAAACACGTGTCTTCAGCATTTGTATAGCCTGGCTAGAGTGAGAGATATAAGGAGATATAATTATCTCCTTATATAAAAACTATATGAGAGATATAAGAGAGATATAATTATCATACTTATTGATAACAAATCTTTCCACAACATATGTTATTTATTCTGGGGTTATAACCTCAAGTTATACATAACATGTATCAATAATATTTCAACCCTCACAAAGATTTATAATCTTGGTAAATTATCATTGTTTGGGTAGAAAACAGCTAATTAATAAAGCTACATGACTCATGATTTCTGAGCCCGAGGCGAGAATATCCATATATTTTTCCCTGAAATATTATTTCAACGAGTTGCCATATTTACGGAAAGAAATATCCGAATTCATGTTGAAAACCTCTTGAATTGGTGCAGAAGTCTGCTCGTCGTCCCCTCTTACATGTAATCATGTAATGTCAATTACATGCCATTCTAATGTCAATTGTTTATCAATTGTCATCATCTTCATGAAAATAAGGCTATTCATTCAGTGAAGAAGATGGATAATTACTACTATTTGCTGTTATATAAGAGACGCCATTGGTAGGTTAACCCCAAACAATAAGAAAATTGCCCGAACCCTTAAGCAAAACAGCATCCGCATCCATAAGATATCAAAATCTTATGGGTGCGACTTCGATATCTAAAAACGGGTTTCCTTCTTGCATTCATTCCCAGAGAATGTCAATTTAAGAGATAACCACAGCTTCGTAATGAGGAATCACTGATATCAGTGCGTCATTGATGCAATTACATAACCGCAAATCAGACTTCAATCAGACCGTATTTTCAACTTACAACATTCAGGTTGTATAATTGGGTGAATTTGTGTGCCTAATTACAAGGTTGTGAACAGCGTTTCGTCCTCGAGGGAACTCAGTCATCCTTTTTTTATCTTTTACGTGAAAGGGCTATCAAGGGTCTTTTATCCCTCCAGTTGAGTTTTGTTCTATAATGCATCGCTGATATGGTGAGTCTCAGGAAGGTTCTGTTGTCTAGTTTTTAATTATTAATTACTTATGTCACCCTTGTAATTACTTCCTGCTGGCCGGTGTTACAGATGATGTGATTGAATCAGTCTAGAGCAAACAACGTTTTGGTATCCATTATGCATTTACTGTTCAAAGAACACCGAGTATTATAGGAAGAGTCATTTACCTTGCACTAAAAATAAATATATTTTGATTCGGTATTCTGTAATGACAACAGGCCGTTCTTATCAACAAAGGCCGATTGCTCGTTAATCCAGCCACCAATCCATCTGTTTATGAATGAAAAACTGTGAACACTCACGAGTTCAACCTGTCCTAAGACTAGGCTCGTTAACACGGCGGCTGAGACCCCTTTCATGACGCATTCATAAATTTTACTCTACTGTTATAAAAATAGTTTTTCTCATGTATAAATATCATTATTATATATCATAGTTTTATGTGTAGTTAGGTGATCAAATTATGTTGGTATATATTTGTATTTGAAATTACGAGAGTAAACTGTAATTGTGTGATTTACTCCTTTCAGTACCTATGCTAATCAAATTGATAAAATTGTGTGTTGTTAGCAATTTAAATAGTGAAATAAATTCATTTTTAATAATGAATTCGAGTGTCAAAAATTTTGAATGGCTATTGGTAATCCTCTTTCTCCAGTTTTAGGCATTTTATGTATGGAGTTGTATAAAACAAAACTATTAAGTAGAATTTTGCCTTCTAATGTCACATGGTTTCGCTCTGTTGATGATATGTTTGGTTTATGGCCTAAAAATATAAATCAGGATTTTTTCTATTAGAATTAAATCTATTAGTTCACAATGGAAATTGGACAAACCAATTGTATACCATTCTTAGATATTTTATTTTTTAACTCTTAAAATAGTTTAAAGTTTTCTGTATACAGTAAAACAACAGTATGTTTTTACTCATCATCAAGAGTAAAATATGCTGTATTTTCTTTAATGTTTTGAGGGTTCTAACGATACATTGTCCTAAGTTTATTGATTGTGAAATTACTGATATACAATATATCATGTACGCTTTATTTTAAAATATCCTAAAAAAAATTATGGAGAAAGCTAGTAAAATTGCTCATAATACTTTACTTTGAAATAGAATGAAGAATGCAATATGTAGAATTCAGTAATTCTAAAGCAATTCATGATAACTTTAATAAAATTTCATTAAAAATTCCCCAAGTAGTTGTAATTCTTTTGTATATAAAATTCCAAGCAAAGATTGTAATAAATACAGTGTTGGGCAGACAGGCCAACACATAGATCAAATAATAAAACAACACAATAATAGAATAAGAACACGTCAAGTGTAAAATGTTGGTTCTCATAAGAGATTTTAATAATTTAATTGACAAGATTAATTCATGCAAATTGTTACTTATAAATCTGTTAGTAAAAGACATATTATTGAGTCTTCATATATAAAAAGTAGTGAAATAGATCATATTAATTTAGTCCAGGATTGAATAAATTAGATTGTTTTGTAAGTGGTAAGATTTGTGATAGATATAAAATTATATAATCAATGGATATAGCAGCCGATGGTTTATAAGAAGTATGGGAGAACTGCAGCCGGCCTATTCCCATCATGTCACTTCCTATATTGTTTATGTTTGTTAATGTGCTGAGATGTGAGGATTATATAAGCCCACACTCGGGTATTAGTGCCTACTGTACTTCTTGAAAACGTGTTCAAGCGCTCGGATTATTTTTGTTTGATTTTCCTCTGTGGATATTTACACATAACTGCATCACGTGTTTTTGTTCTTATTCTTATATATATATATATATATATATATATATATATATATATATATATATATATATATATATATACACAAATATATATATATATATATATATATATATATATATATATATATATACATATATATATATATATATATATATATATATATATATATATATACACAAATATATATATATATATATATATATATATATATATATATATATACAAATATATATATATATATATATATATATATATATATATATATATATATATATATATATATATAATTTAGTGTGCATGAAAAGCATATGGAAATGGGTAGTAAATCTCATTCACTTAGACTTTTATTAAAACTCATTCATTATAAAAAAAATAATAAACAAATTTGAATAAAACATCAAAACACTTTCACTTTGAAGGGCTGCGTCATAAGCGGAAAACTTAACGAAGAACTAAACATTTTAGAACCGAGAATTGGAACGAGTAATGTTGAGAGATATTTTCCAGTGATAAAAGTTGGTGTTGCCTCCAGCCAGTCATGTAACGTAACAAATTGACCATGAAGCATCACTTTTGGTCAGGATCTCCCCCTGAAAAATCCAGTAAAAAAAACTTTTACATGAATACGACTCCCATTCTGAAAAAAACTTATTTATGACTTGCTTCTGAGAGATGATTTGTTTCTTTTGCTTGAAACTTTTGTAATATGTCATTTAATAGATTTTATATCAATAACTGCATTGGCTCAATTTGAACAAAAATGTTTAGAGTAGAGAAATCTTTCACGTGGTTTTATTTAAGTTTGAAATGGTGCAATTACTATATGTAATTACACCAATATAAAGGTGTAATTACATGTAGTAATTACACCAATATAAAGCTGCAATTACATGTAGTAATTACACCACTAATTACTGTAATTAATTAATTACAGTAATGGTATAATTACTGTATGCCATTTTTTATGGACCAATCTGAAACTGGATTATACTATATAGGACTATAACTATTACGTGTTATGCTACCATTATGAATACTATGCAAATAATGTACGAAGATGTATGTGTTAATTTATAGATCTATAAACTTTTTGAATAATATTTGTATTTGATTACGGTAAAAATTATTAAGCTGTGTCTAGTGCTTATATTCCGCCAGTTGTACAGTGCAAAATTCGTCGCGTTCCATCATACGCACTCATGTGAGGCGGCCTTGACCTGAAGCACTCATGTGAGGCGGCCTTGACCTGAAGCACTCTATGTGAGGCGGCCTTGACCTGAAGCACTCAGTGTGAGGCGGCCTTGTCCAGAAGCACTCATGTGAGGCGGCCTTGACCTGAAGCACTCAGTGTGAGGCGGCCTTGTCCAGAAGCACTCATGTGAGGCGGCCTTGACCTGATGCACTCATGTGAGGCAGCCTTGTCCAGAAGCACTCATGTGAGGCGACCTTGACCTGAAGCACTCATGTGAGGCGGCCTTGACCTGAAGCACTCATATGAGGCGGCCTTGACCTGAAGCACTCATGTGAGGCGGCCTTGACCTGAAGCACTCATATGAGGCGGCCTTGACCTGAAGCACTCATGTGAGGTGGCCTTGACCTGAAGCACTCAGTGTGAGGCGGCCTTGACCTGAAGCACTCTATGTGAGGCGGCCTTGACCTGAAGCACTCGGTGTGAGGCGGCCTTGACCTGAAGCACTCAGTGTGAGGCGGCCTTGACCTGAAACACTCATGTGAGCGGCCTTGACCTGAAACACTCATGTGAGGCGGCCTTGACCTGAAGCACTCATGTGAGGCGGCTTTGACCTGAAGCACTCATGTGAGGCGGCCTTGACCTGAAGCACTCAGTGTGAGGCGGCCTTGACCTGAAGCACTCATGTGAGGCGGCCTTGACCTGAAGCACTCATGTGAGGCGGTCTTGACCTGAAGCACTCATGTGAGGCGGCCTTGACCTGAAGCACTCATGTGAGGCGGCCTTGACCTGAAGCACTCATGTGAGGCGGCCTTGTCCAGAAGCACTCATGTGAGGCGGCCTTGACCTGAAGCACTCAATGTGAGGCAACCTGTTGTAATCCTCTTTTAGGATTTCTGGAAGGTTCTTGAATGCCCGCCAAGTTTACTCAGCATTGACTCTATCTGGAATGTTCTGGAAAACAGGTAAATTTGATATTATGTTCTGGTCAAAAAAGCAAGGTTTGTGGGGAATAATAACAATTTGTTAATACTCTGGAGACCTACTTATTAAGGCAGTAACACTAACCAAGAGAACAAAAAAAGTTGTTACACGGTGCAATTCAGCTCAACCTCTAATAACGGCAGTAATGTATAGTAACTATTTGGTCAAACATATAACAATGGACTGTTGGACCCCCGAAAGTTCACGTTATTGCGTCCATTAGCCTCAATGGCAAATTAAGAAACAGGGAAAGTACCTAAGGAGCCAGACTTAACGTACAGTGTTCAAGGAACCCTAGACTTGATAAACTAGACCTAGACATTTTTAAATTTGATATTTTTTATACACCATCTTGAAAATGAAATGTACACAACATGAACATTTTTGGTATCTCATCTTGACTTCTGTACTGAACCTCATGTATACCTGATACCTGATACCTGTATATCTGATGTATACAAATAATGTTCACTGACTGGAACATCTGAGATTCTTATTGTATAGGTTTTGCTAGTGTATAATATTACTAGTTTTCCTTAACACTGTCGAGTAGGGAACGGAAAATGAACGATCGGATGAAAACTTGCCGTGTTTCTGTCATTCTTTGCAAATAATACTTTTCAATCGCTTCTGGGCGATTACCTACTAACTCACACGAAAGTGGAAACGGGGAAATGATGATGAATGGTGGTATACTTGCACCTTGTAAAAATTCTGATGTGCAATCATATCTACGAGAGAGAGAGAGAGAGAGAGAGAGAGAGAGAGAGAGAGAGAGAGGGTAGGTTGGCTTCATGTTGTGACTTATTAAAAATTTTTGTTGTTCAACAGGGTCTTTAATTGTTGAACAGTTGCTGGATTGTTAGTTATTGTCTTGTGATCATCGTAAATATGGTACCGACAAGTTGTGAAGTATTCTTCTAATGTTATAAGTGACTGTTAGTGAGAAACTGTGAATAATCTCGGGGATGTTTACAGTACTTCTGCAGATCTCTTGCCAGAGGACTAACCAGCCGCCTCTCATCAACTGTCCCGCAGCCTACGGGTCTCTGGGGGTGCTTACTTACTGTGGTTACCTGACACTGACTACTGTGAGCTCCTACCTGTGCTCACCTGTACAGTGCTACTGTGAGCTCCTACCTGTGCTCACCTGTACAGTGCTACTGTGAGCTCCTACATGTGCTCATCTGCACAGTGATACTCTGAGCTCCTACCTGTGCTCACCTCTACAGTACTACTCTGAGCTGTTTACAGTACTCAGCTAATAGTGACATCTGAGCCAACAATACTTACACTCCTGAGTATTTTAATTGCCTATTCTGAGTGCTTTCAGAATAGGCAATTAAATAGGCAGTTGAGAGTGTACTTTCAGCTGTGATGTGAACCGGAAAAGATCTTAGAATTTTTTAAATTAAATTTGTCATAGGAAACACTCCCAAATTTCACTGTTGTGGTTGGACTGATCAGACCACCAGAACCCTCCACACCGGCGAGATGTTGGCGGACTTACTGTTATGTACAAGGCCAATATTTTCAAAGTTCTCCACCTGGCCCAACTTCGTGAACAGCCAGAAATTAACACCCATAATACAAGACGTTCAGCCATCAACAGCCTCATGTTGGTATTGTCTTTCTGAAGAACATCACTCCATCGGCGACAATTCATTCCAATGCTGACGGAAATTGTTGGTTCATACGCAGGAAATCTGCAACCGACCACATGAAGGCTCTGGTACTCAGGTGGCGCCGGGCTCATCCGGTACCATATACAATAGTTACATAACGTTCATGTTAGTATATTCATAATAGATGTAGATAATAAGAGCATAAAAATAAGAGTCAAGGTACAGGCTTCAGATGAGTTGATGTAGGATAACAGCTCTTGCTTGTGGCTTCAATAGGATCATCAGTGACATTCCTAATGAATCCTAATCTCGGTGAAAAAGAGAGAGAGGGAGGGGTGGGAGATAGAATGAACAGGATAGAGAATGAGAAAAGGATAATATAATGAGAAAGGGACAACGAGGGAAGATACAAAGAGAGGGTGGGAGAGAAGTTAAAAAAAGAGTGCAATGGGAGAAGAAGAGAGAGAGAGAGATGGCGTGATGGAAGAGATGGAGGTAATGGGTACGAAGAAAGAGAGAGGGAAAGGGGAGTGGAGGGAAGAGAGAGAGAGAGAGAGAGAGAAGAGAGAGAGAGAGAGAGAGAGAGAGAGAGAGAGAGAAAGAGAGAAAGAGACTAGAGAGGATTTAGGGAGTAAAGGGAGAAGAAAAACAATACTAGGACTTCACGTAACAATTAATACAATAATCACCCACTATCCAAACCTTCGGGTAATATCCTTGTCTTATCAGCAGTTCATAAATATTTAATTCTAGCAGTTAGCTCAATTGTATAGACTCTCGGCTCGTCTAATTTGCAACAGCAAACAGACCAGGGAATTTATGCACCATCAAGTCTCATTATACAGTATTATGCTTCACCTCTGCAGAAATTTACGCCCTAGTGAAGTAACTAACTTAAATTATGTTGTCTTACCGTTATTAATAAGCCAAAACCGACATTTACGCAACATAATGAAAATGTGAAGGATTAATTATGTGCCAAGCTTAACAACTTTGCCATACCTTGCACACGAAGCTTAACCTGGCATGAATTATTTCCAGACATCGTGGAAGAAAAAGGCGCCTGAATAATATTCCTTATTCATAATGTTGAATGAAATTGATGTTGGATCATTTATGGCGTATTATTTTTCATCGTTTCTCAGCGTACTTCATTATACCATCATTACTATTCTCAACGTCGGCATTTCTATCATTATCATTTATCATTTTAAAAACCATATTCACCTTCACCACTACTTCTTATCATAATTTTTTCCACAATGACTCTCATTGTGAAGAATGACTCTCATCACAATGACTCTCTCATTATCGTCATTACTGTTGATACCATCATCATTCTGGATTTATACCTCAACTGTTAAATGCAGTATTGTTATAACCTGTTAATCTATTACCAGATGCTGGACCCTTGATTCCACTTCCTGAATGCCAGCAGATGCCAGGGAATGTTTTTCCTAATAAATCTTATGTATCATAAATAAGCTGAGTTTTTAATAAGGTAGCCGGTTTTTTCTACATAAGCTAGCCTTTTCCTAAATACGACGGTCTTTTCCTATGGAAACGATCTTTCCTAAGCAAGCTGGTCTTTTCCTAAATAAGCTGGTCTTTTTATAAGGTAGCTGGTCTTTCCATTAGGAAGCTACTCTTTCTCCATGTCTTTCCTTCCAGGTGTTAGTGTTCCTTAAGATAGTTAGCTTTCCTTAGGGTTGCCTATACTTACTCTCTATCTGCTTTTGAACTTAAGTGTCTGGCACACTACCTTTTTTAGTCTTCTTTTACATGTCAAATTATAGCAGATTTATCCCATACGCCTCGTTATGTATAACACAAAACAGTACTTGTGAGAAAGGGAGAGATGAACCATGAATATGTATTTGGGGATATACTTTCATTATATATACTAAACGAATTCAGTATCGATATTTCATTAAATCCTGCTAATTCTGGAACCGTGCAAGTTTTCAGTTTGCATATGCAAACTGAATTTGTCTCCGAGTTCATATGTAATGCATCTATCCATGGCCCGCTGTTAAGGATTCGAACCAGAGCCGGTAGTGACAATCTAATCTTATATCCACTCAAATGTTAACATTCACATCAATGAAAGGATGAGAATGCTATGCATCAGTAGAGTATTCTCAAAAACATCTGGGGGTTATTATAACCTCAAAGGGCCCACCTGTCAATATTTCAGATGATATTAAGAGACCTGAAGGTCAGAACAAACATCATAAGTGAATTTGCTCCTCTTGATACCTGGTCGAAAATACATTTATTAAACAGTCAGTGTCTAAGCTTTCATGAATGTGCAACTATGGGACCTATAAAATGCCGACCTTAGTAAGCTTAACTGTGAATGGAAGAAATGTTCAAGACGTATCTTGGGAAACTTTCATCGCACTCATTGCAGTCTCCTAACTGGCCTAATGTCCATGCTTTCACTTGAAGAAATAATTAATGATATAATTTTGTCTGACAAGAATCACTCAGCCAACACAATCAGTTTTGTTCAGGCATTTACTTACTTCGTCACTGTTCAGGCTACTCCAACTTTTCCAGAAATATCAACTTATTTGTTAGGAAAAACAACTTAAGAATTAGTGAAAAATATAATGGTAAAGCAGGTCTTCATGATGAAATATAACAATTTGTCAGCAGATATTGCTGGGTCATCCCCAGGTGGATATTTGGAATTATGAAGGAACTACTGTCACAAAGAGATTGGATTTCTGACAGGTAATTTGACTCCTATTGAAGGCAGATCTGTGTTACATGAGCTGTGTTTAGAGTGATTTTGATTCACGATCGCCCCAGAATATTTTGTTATTGAGTGCTGATGGTGTGTGCACATTTCTATAACGTTATTGTGTGACTGGGTTATATTAGTCCTCCTTCTAATTGTCTTCTCACCATTCATGTTTTGTGAAATAAATTCTGCCAATAACTATCTTATCGCTCTAATGCTAAGCAAATATTTTTTTCAACATATGTTACCTTTCACATTGTAAGATAAATGTCACTCTAGATTCAGAATACTGTGCGCCGATTTAGTCTAGCCATTGTTTTGATGTTTTGTATATAAGTTGATACGATTTTATCTGATTCTCATTTAGATAAAGACAATTTCGACGTGCTATGCTGATATTGTGACTCGTAAGTAATTACCTTTCTCAAATCTCTATGTTAACTTTCCCAATTATAAATTTACAAGTATTTACGAATAAAGTTTTTATAATTATAAATTTTTATAAGGTACTGATACATATCAACGTTAACAAGTAGCCTAACTCTCATCTAACTCTGAATCATGTATTTTGAGCCCTATAGGCAATGTTAAGGCATTACTTGCATGCATTAAATCGAATGTATACTCTTTGTATAGATGTCTCCACCTGACCGTACACATTTAAGGGGCTTACTTCATTGTTTACAAAGCTTTAATATGATACACTGTTGGATGTATCAATCTGTTTCTGGTATTGTTGTATTACACTTCTCTCGTGCACAATTATGCCCTTTCATCCTTTCATGATCATATTAAATCAACTTGAATTTATACAGCTGAATGATGGGCAGACTTTATGGAACTTTATTTGCTGTAATCTGTCCTCATTACAGGCTCCTTAAAATGACGGCCGTCCTGCATGACGCATTCATCAATTTTAGTGTATTATGTATTAAAAAATAGGTTTACTCTTATATGTCAATTAATTTTATTATACAAATTCTAGGTGTATTTAGGGGGTAGGTTAGGTTAGGTGTTTAGGTTCTGTTGGCAATTATTTGTGCTTGAAGTACGTGGGTGAAGCATTTACATCGTCAGCGAAGCACGGTTCGAGAAATGTTCGAACGTCATCAGTTGTGAGTCGTGTGTTAACGGTTTTTCACTCATAAACGAAATTTTGTGTATAGTAATAAGTATATTATTTTCTTATATGACAACTCGTCAACAAATTGTCGCCGAAAAGTTTTCCAGGATATTAATTCGTAAATTATCGGGGACAGGACGCTTGTATATATATATATATATATATATATATATATATATATATATATATATATATATATATATATATATATATATATATATATATATATATATATATATATATATATATAGGTAAACAGAAGCATCAGGTGAAAGAAAACGTGCCCAACCATTTCTGTCCTACCCGAGGATGGAACCCGGGATCTTCAGTTGTAACTTGAAAACACTTATTACTGAGAGACCCGATAATACCGGCATAATTATATGTATTATATATTTTATAAACATGAAATTCAGTATGAATAATTCTTATAAATGTATTTCACTGGATATAAACATTGATGGTCAACATTTCTGGTTAAGTGCTTAAACATTGGAGAGAGAACCATTTTCTATAATAGAATGTAAAATTTAAGGTAGAATATAGGCCAGAGGGAATTACATATATCTTTAACAAAGCTGTAAATCAGTAGTATTCGGGGAAGGAACGTTGGGAAATATTGGGGTGGTGGAGAGGTGGGAATTGAAATTCTTGTGAGCAGGCTGGCTTAAATTATTATTGGTGTGTGTAAATAATGAGGCTTTTATTCTTCATTTATTGTTCACACACACACATACACACACACACACACACACACACACACACACACACACACACACACACACACACACACACACACACACACACACACGACTGAACTAAAAGAAATTAGCATAAGGCATTAGGGAAAACGTAAGTAAAACACAATCCACCATATCATGGATCAAGTCAAACTGAGATGGAAAGGGGCTATAAAAATATACATACCAATACATAAAACAGGAAAGTTTGAGAGAATATGAAACCCGAGTGTTTAATTGACAGTGCCAAAAAGCAAGAAAATGCCGGAGGGAGTAGAAAAATAGACATGATAGACGGCTCACGAGATCTGCAAGAGATGCAACAGAGCTAAGAAGGAATACATTGGCCTTCACGAACTGTGAAAACACCAAACGCTTCATAATACTTTTCAGTATGAATCCCCACGGCATGCAACCTTCTTTCACAGGATATATACACCGAGAAATATATCCTGCTTCTTAGTGTATGTTCACTGAGTTTACTTGAGTACTAGACTATGTTCAGGATTAACTTATACTTAATGGTTGGTTAGTAGTACTTGTGGTCGTCTTAATAGTCCTCCAGGACGTTGATAGACCTTAAGCTCAACTTCGAGCAATGGAACCCTAACCTAAAATTTTATTTGTATATATTAGATCTCAGAAAAGATCCAGAAATATGCAAACAAGTTTTGTTCGTGACCTCAGTGTCGTTTGGTAGAGAGACAAAGGAAATTAAAGTCAACCATACTAGCTAAGAGAAGCAACATAGGCGGTCACAGTATGATGTCATATAAAATTTTAAAGGAAATTCACATAGACAAAAAAAAAATCAGAAAACGCTCGAACGAGGAAACATTCGAAACAAATGTGTCATACATCTTGAGAAACAAATGTGTCATACATCTTGAGAAACAAATGTGTCATACATCTTGAGAAACAAATGTATCATACATCTTGAGAAACAAATGTATCCTACATCTTGAGAAACAAATGTATCATACATCTTGAGAAACAAATGTATCATACATCTTGAGAAACAAATGTATCATACATCTTGAGAAACAAATGTATCATACATTTGAGAAACAAATGTGTCATACATCTTGAGAAACAATTCTGACATCTTGAGAGAGAAACAAATGTCCCATTCAGATGTCTAAAAGAAGTTATTTAACATGAAAACTCTAAATAAATGGAATCGAATAGATGAAGACATTGTTGAATAAATGAGTCCTTATATAATAAGAAATTAAATACAGAAACATCGGGCCATTGTCTTAACTAATGGTTCAAAAACCTGCCGATTCCAGCACACTCGTGTGAGTACGCTACACTACTCAGCCAACACTAACCTAAGAAGCCAACACTAGCCTAAGATAGCAATTATAATTAGCCTGCGGAGCGGATATAAGACAAGATTGTGGTAGAAAAGCTTAGCTATACGGCTCAGTTTCCTCCTTCCAGCAACAATGAATATGACGGCTCCTAAACCCAAGAATCCTCGCCTGTACCACAAGTTAAAGTAACATTGGCCTCTAGTGTGAGTCAGGAGCATCTCGGTATGAAAGGTGTTCCTGAGTTAATAGTTATGCTATCACTTTGCGGAAGAAGCTTTGCCTGGTTAAGTTTATGAGACAATGATTGCTTGTAAGAACACGATGGAGATGCTTTCTTGCTGAATTTTATGATCCCTGATGATGCTGATCGTGTGATGGAAATATTTGTTTACATATGAAGTGTGTGTTGTATTGGAACAGTTCCTTGGAGCACAAGGCAACTATTATAATTGTTGTCCAACACGTCACATTCCCGCTGGTTGTTACGTGCATGAATGTGTTTATGGTTTGGAGTAATTACGTCCCAATTGTCTCCCGCAGGTGATATGGTCACGTTAGCATCCATTGCCCAAGGCGAGAGTACTGCTAATTTTTAACAACACATTGTCCATGTCAGACGACTTTAACACAGATGGGAAATGCACTCCCTCACTGAATAAATATTTCCGTCCATCTGAACTTGACACCAACGTCAGATGGTAAACATCTCTCATAACTACTCTTCCTTTGAAGCTTAAGCTCATCAACACTATAATGTCTGTAATTGTTTCTCATAACTCAAGTTCAGCGTAACAACGTAAAATATCGGTCAAACTATACCAGTCATTGCACTGTTCCCACTTTGTATTCCGAGACTTTAAATCAGTTTCTTGGTGAGCGTTGAAAATGTTACCTAGCCGGTGGAGCTTCTTGCGCGTCTCATGATCGACTTACCTTCTCTTCCCATATTTCATCCATTGATGTGCTTCAATGCCTCCCACATCGTTTGATGCCGCCCATATCGCTGTATGATAGTCCAGATCTTCTTGCTTTTGTTATACAATGGACACAATCCAAGACTTTTTGGATTGTTGATGTAGATGATACGTGTATCATCTCCATCATCATAAAGTTTCTTAAACGGCTAGATTAAAAAGTGAAACGATTCTCTAATTATGTAAAGATGAGAGGTAATTAATTATACAAAGAAAAGCAATTATTCAGCCAGTATAAAAAGATGAGAGACAGCATGAAGCATCTCAGGGCTCAGGTCTCCTTCAGAAATAGTGTCAGGTCATTCTCTGAGGTTTCATGAGTTAACGCGCATATATCACATACTCATAATATATTAGGGTTGCGTATGAGCTTTCGTCGTACAGTCACTCAGGTTAATCACCAGGTTACGCCATTAGCTGAATGCGTAAACACGTGGAACCCACTTCGCTTGTGACAGGAAGACCTCGCCTACCTGTGTTGGACTTCCGTAAATTTGCATAATCCAATTTGCCAACTCAATAATGGTAGTTTCTTCCGCTGTGAGAATCCCAGCAAATGTTGCATTTCAAGTTCAAGTACGTTTATTGAGACAATAAAATACATCTCAAAGGGATAGAGTAGCTAGGCTATTTCTACCCTCCAGTGTTGCATTAATTTACGTATACGTACGCAGTTCCGCGAGAAGAAAGAGGAGCGAAAATTTGCTCAAGGAACTTGAGCTTCATTACGGGAAGCTCCCATGGAGTTGAACTTGGGAATGTTATTGAAGGATAGTTCAAGATGAGGCGGTGATGGGCTCACTCCTCTTGGCATAACCAACTACGGACTGTGGCAGAGTTATATATATTAATTCGCTAGTGAAAATACATTGTGGAAATAAGGGATTTTTTTTCCATATTGTGTATGGTACGTTGCTACTGCCTGCAGTGGTGGGGGTGGTGCAGTGGTGTGTGGTCGTGTAGTGGTGTGTGGTCGTGCAGTGGTGTGTGTTCGTGTAGTGGTGTGTGGTCGTGTAGTGGTGTGTGGTCGTGTAGTGGTGTGTGGTCGTGTAGTGGTGTGTGTTCGTGCAGTGGTGTGTGGTCGTGTAGTGGTGTGTGGTCGTGTAGTGGTGTGTGGTCGTGCAGTGGTGTGTGGTCGTGCAGTGGTGTGTGGTCGTGTAGTGGTGTGTGGTCGTGTAGTGGTGTGTGGTCGTGTAGTGGTGTGTGTTCGTGTAGTGGTGTGTGGTCGTGTAGTGGTGTGTGTTCGTGCAGTGGTGTGTGTGGTCGTGTAGTGGTGTGTGGTCGTGTAGTGGTGTGTGTTCGTGCAGTGGTGTGTGTTCGTGCAGTGGTGTGTGGTCGTGTAGTGGTGTGTGGTCGTGTAGTGGTGTGGGATCTGCAGTAGTGTTGACCCCGCGTACCGATATAATTGTAATTTATCACATTATACATACTATTGTTTCCAGTTGTCCAATGAAAACATTGTTGACATCTGATCGTAATTCAACTGCGTCGTCAACTGAGGCAATGATACTGATTTTTGTATCGTTAGCGATGGATTGCACAAACTATGTGTTGCGCAATCCTCGCTTTCTCGTTGATTAGGATGAGGATGTGGGTAACGATTTAATCCGGGAGGCATTGTTCCTTGGAGACTTGTCAAGTTTGGCCAAATTAGTTTGCCTCTTGTATGCAAATTCTATGAAAATAACCCTCTAAAACTATGCTGATTTGGGCACAAGCAAAATGGAGCCTTTATTTATGTTGGTATTAAGTTGTCCCGTGTGTGCGATATCTTAGGGATATGTTACATTATTCCTCAGATTTCCATGCTATCGTGTCTGTACTCTTTCCGCTAGTGCTGTGGATACAATTTGTTGGGTTGCATCTTTTCCTGTTTTGTGATTTAGTTTGGTAATCAGTTTGATATCCTGCTATCACGGATTTTCTCCATTTTATTTATATATTAGATATACAACCCACCCATATAGGCTGGCATCTAATTTTCAGCCATTATGCTGTTCCTTCCTCTCTGCATCGATGCTCTTCCTAATATATTCATCTTTAAAATGCTTACTTTATTCTACTTTATAAGTCTTAAAATCTTTCTTTTCCTATTTGGAAGGCAAATATTTTCTCATAAAATTATTTGGAAAAAAACTATATTTTTCGGCGCCCACGACTCGTGAGAATGCCAGATAATTTATATATATTAATTAGTTTAATTTGATTTGGTATTCTTGTAACAGACTATAGAAACCGCTGTTTATTTATATTATATGATTTGTCTAGACCCTTGAGCTCAGTCTGGGTTGAGCTCTAGACCCTTGAGCTCAGTCTGGGTTGAGCTCTAGACCCTTGAGCTCAGTCTGGGTTATAGACCACAAAAGAGTTGAGTACTATTGCACATTTTTAGAAGATAAATTATGTGAGTAAAGTGATGACATTTAACAATGATGAGTAGAACGTGTCATATACATGAATGTATACGATATATATGTCATATACATGAATGTATATAATACATGTGTCATATACATGAATGTATATGAATGTATATGATTTCTGTCATATACATGAATGTATATGATTCATATGTCATATACATTCATGTATATGATACATATGTCATATACATGAATGTATATGATACATGTGTCATATACATGAATGTATATGATTTATACGTCATATACATGAATGTATATGATACATGTGTCATATACATGATTGTATATGATACATGTGTCATATACATTCATATACATGACACGTTTTGATATTATTTCTGTCTGATCCGTATTTAATAGTCATCTACCTATACTAGCCGCATCTTGCAGGGCCGATGTTCAATCCCCCAATGGTCCAGTTGTATGGGCATCGTTTCATAATTGTGTAATGATAACCCATCACTTTGTCCTCATATTCCTCTTAAGCGTTATATTGTCATACTGGCTTAGCGCTTTCAATACCCTGTCTTTAAGTCCTTCCCATATATAATATGGGAGTAATAAGTGGGGTTAAAATTTACATTTTGAGTTTTGTTTTTCCAGGTTGTTATTCAAACGTTCGTCGATATGGTTTAGTAACTTAAAACTCATAAATGAATTTGTTATTCATAATTTCGGTAATTGAGTTTCATTACAAGGTTTACTGCCATTTTTTCACGATATTTACCTTGTCTCTGTGTGGTTGTATTTTTATTGTGAAGTTCATTTGAGAGCTGGTTCAGTAAATAACTTTTAATTTTAATATTGTTGATTGATGCTGCTTTTAAACGATGCTTCAGCTTTAACTATGACAGATGTTGGGTCTGTGGTGGACACAGCTGATGGATCAGTGGTTGACTCATCTAATGCGTCAGTGTTTGACTCGTCTACTGCGTCAATGGTTGATTCATCTACTACGTCAGGGGTTAATTGATCTTCTACGCCAAGGGTTGATACACCTACTGGCTTATCCGATAACATAGCTGGTGTGGAAATGGCATACACCTTTATTAATTGGTGAATGCATCTTGCGGGTCAGTTCTAGACTTAGTTATTGGGCACATTGTTAAAATTGTTGTACGATGAAATGTTAAAACAGCAGCTTAGAGGGGGGGTGGGGGTTAAAACAAATGCTTAGCAGTGTTTAAAACAATTGGTAGGGTAATGATGTACTCACTTTTGTGACAAATCTGTCACATCTAGAGGGAGATAAAGTTGTATCACATGTATAAAGATCCATTGCCCATCTTTAAACCACCTTGCAAGTAGATGGTAAGATCATTTTCAAGACGAGGCATGAGAGGTCGCGGTGGAGACAAACATACACACACCAAGAGTACATATGTTTTATTATGAATACACAGCATCACCTTTGATGATTTTGTAGGAAAAGAATAATGTTGAGTTGATGAGGGTTGAGAACTGAGGACAACGAATGGAGCCAGACAGTGAAAACAAACACCAATTAACTCCCACACAAACACACATACACACACACAAACACCCTGTTTTACCTCGCCACCATGAGGAGGTTTCCGTATGTACATAGCTCTCACATATTTTCAAAATTATTTGTTAAATCTAACTTAAAGGTCAGTAAATGTTTTTATTTGACAATATATATAGAATATAAATTGATCATTTGGATTTGAAGTATATAGGCCTTTATATTCATATCATGAGATTAACAAATTGATTTATCAAATTTCAGTCTAGCTTCAAATATCAATACGTAGTTAATGACATAAACCATTTTATTTTCATTATTCCTTTAATTCAACAACTCACAGACACACAATTCATAGATAAAATCGTATGTAAACACACCATACATAACGTCAGTTAAAATATCAAAGACAATTATATCCACTCATTAACACATTCAAGTTCTGGTAACCTTACAAATCGAGAAACTTAACAAATGAACCTAAGTCAAGTTTCCTTGTGTGGTTAATTACTAGGACATATGTTCACTCTTGTACAGCAGAGAATCATGATACATTTGCTGAATGTAAACAGTTTCTGTAACTCCTTCCTTAATACTGTAAATTCTATAAAAAACAGTTGGTGAAGCAGAAAATGCTATGCACATGCCTTGATTACAAAAAATATATATTCCTGTGATACAAAAACAAAATAGTTATAGTTGCGCTGCGCTCTGGCATGCGTTTTGAGGTGTATCCCGAGTCTTGCCTCATTGTTGAGATATGAGGTATCTCATTCATGAGACAGGTGTTCTCCAAGCCATGCTTCATTCATGTGACATAAGGTGTGTTCCGAATCCTATCACACTCATGACTCATGTGGTGAACCTAGAAATCTGCCTCACTCATTATTCACATAGTAAGTGATGCCCGAACCCAGCCTGCCTCATGATTCATGAGGTGTGCCCAGAACTCTGCCTTGTTCATGGTCCATGAGGTGTTTCCTAAGCCCTCCATCACTCATGATTCATGAAGCGTTCCCAGAGTCCTGCCTTACTCACGAGTTTTAGCTTTTTATGCTCCTTTAACATTTATAAAGAATAAAGAAATCCTTTTTCTATTAATTTGTTTCAGGTTCTTAATGTTATTAAATGATTTAGTTGCATAGTTGACTTTGCAATACACACATTTTAGATATATCATGAACGTGAAGTTGGGTTAAACAAGTAGATGCTCTCCTTGCTTGTATGCATCAATCACTCACGTAGAGTTATGACAGTCGTTTAGGCAACTGTTTGTTCATGGTGATCAAATGATAATTTCAAAAATTTTTGCATCTCGTAAACGAATTTCATATAACACCAAAAAAATTATTTAAAAAATAGTCCAATATTAGCACACTGTTGCAGATAACCGTGTAGAAAAAGTTCTCTCGCAACTTGCAACAAACTCAGCAATTGATGTATCAAAAAGTGGTGTGTATGGCTGATAAAATACAAAAAATTCGTTATGATTAACATGTATTTTATATAAGATAAATATAATATAACTAGTGAAACATATAAAATTAGTAAATATAAAATTACTAGCTAAAATTAATGTGTTATAGAAGATTTAAGTAAAGTTCTGTCTTTAAATCACAGGTTTTGCTTAATTCAATTACTGGAGTTGGATATAATTTAAAGGAATGAAAGTTAGTGGAATTTATCATGACATTCAAGGCTCGACTGGAGAAATAAACATGTGACAATTACAGGTTCAGAAATAAGATGGAGTGCAACTGAGGAGCGGTAGTTCATCTACAAGTCTATGTTGCAAGGGCACTTCTGCTTCTTGGTAATGAGGGAAATTAGTTGCTCGTCAATTTTCTTATGTCCGTAGATAGCTTTGGAAACGTTAGAGATCCTGAAGACAGCTCAGAATGACCAATTCACGAGTTCAACTAGACACACTCAAACACTCACACACAAACACACACACGAACACACACACACACACACACACAAAACACACATGAACACACACACACACACACAAACACGCGCACACTCACTTTGGCTCCTCTGTTTACATAAGCAAGCGCTTGTGACCTGTCTGGGCTTGTATAGTTGTAAGGTCAACCTAAGCCTTGTCTTTTAGCATAATCCAATTTCACACTGCAATTCTGTTTTTTGCTACTTTCAGGCCTGAATAAGTATAAAATATGCATGAAGCTAACCTGATAGAGTTAGAGATAGTTGTTAGCATTGTATTTGGACATGTCTTTAGGAAATTAGCCAAAAAATAGCAAATAACTGATTAACAATAATCATGTTCGCAATTGAAATTTAAATAAAAATTCTTACACGTTTTCAATATTTCAATATTCAGATGTGCTGAAAGAAATCAAAATGCTGTTCAGTGATTCTCATATTATGCTGAGCTTTGTAGTGGCTCCTCAGAAGACCATTTGAAGCGTAATAATGCTATTAAACACCTGCGACTGGCATAATATCTGCCAATGATATTACGCTACATGATATTCTTCTCAGCAAACATATAAACGCCACGTGTGTTTGAAGAGCTAAATCGTATCTATGAAGGCAGTTTTTACACGAACGGAAGATAAAATTTACAAGAAAATAGACATCTCTATATTTCTAATAATAATTAGGATATAAACATTACGTTTCCCACTTTTATTCAGTACAACTCTCCAAAACTCTTGGTGTTTACGGCATATACAATTTATATTTATATAAAACTAATCCCAGAAAGCTTAAATACATTCATGGCCTAAAGCCATGGCCAGTGTGAGGCTTAAAATAGGTCGTTAAGAGCATGTATGTATGTATGTATGTATGTGTGTGTATATATATTTATATATAAACATTTTCACATGACGTGAGTAACTATCTCTCGGTGAGTTCATGAAATTTGGCGAGAGTGAGTCCAAGAAGCAGTAGGGCCAAAAGGGATTGGCAGTGGACGCTGGTGCTGTCTCCTCCCTGCATGGCTGCCGGATGCTCTCCTGCTGGGGTAGAGAAGGGCTACTTAGTACACTTCGTGCTCTCCTGCTGGGGTAGAGAAGGGCTACTTAATACACTTCGTGCTCTCCTGCTGGGGTAGAGAAGGGCTACTTAGTACACTTCGTGCTCTCCTGCTGGGGTAGAGAAGGGCTACTTAATACACTTCGTGCTCTCCTGCTGGGGTAGAGAAGGGCTACTTAGTACACTTCGTGCTCTCCTGCTGGGGTAGAGAAGGGCTACTTAGTACACTTCGTGCTCTCCTGCTGGGGTAGAGAAGGGCTACTTAGTACACTTCGTCCTCGGGGGCAGGAAAACGCTTCCTCAGAGTTAAGAGTTAAGAGGAGGTAAGGTAAAGTAATTAACACGAGAAAGCGCTAACCCAAGATCTGTACATAATCACAAGGAATATAAGTCAGGACAAGAAAACATGCCCATCCACTTAACTACGCTTGGGATCGAGCACCGACCTGCAAGAAGGGAAGCTACTACACTACTCTACTGGCAAGTCAAATTGGATAGCGAGATATCACATAGGCATTTCCTTCTTTCCCTTATTTACAATGATGTACATGATGCAAACAATAGGGACTACGTTTGCCATGCTTAGATTTGCAGGGATGGTAGAAAAACGTGGGCAGGATGCTAGGTACAAGGGGCCACAAGACCCCTAACGTGAGGTGAGGAACATGGAGTCTGGCAACGAGAGCTGAGGAAGACTGAATTTAGGAATGGGAGATGGGGAATATTGAGCCTAGGTACTAGAGATAAGGAACATGGTGTCCGGGAACGAGAGATCAGAAGGAAAAAAGGAAATATAAAAGATAATTTCAATTTAATATTTACGTAAAAACCACAGTGTTCGTATCAGAAAGAACTGACAACACTTAAATAACACACAATTTATGTTTGTTAATTAAATATCGTTTTAATTATTTGTTTAAAAATTTGTGATGCAACGTAATGATAAGACATCAGTCGTATGACACAATACACACACAACACACACACACACACACACCACACACACACAACACACACACACACACACACACACCACACACACACACATATATATATATATATATATATATATATATATATATATATATATATTTTATATGCAACAATGACCAAAAAACACTGATCTAAGTATGCGGAAAAACCACATGTGAAAAATAGAGAATGCTTAATGCGTTTTCGGCTATATCGCCTTCATCAGAGCAAAGTAGAATGGAGCCATTCTACTTTGCTCTGATGAAGGCGATGTAGCCGAAAACGCGTTAAGCATTCTCTATTTTCACATGTGATTTTTCGGCATATATATTATACATATAATATATATCATTCACTTTGCACCCTTGTAGTCTCGAACCGCAGTTCACATAAACAGCAGCCCGCAGCTCTACCTACTGAGCCACCAGCACCCAGGAAGAATTCCAGAGACAGGTGTCTGCATCCCATCTATAACTTTAGACCTTCCCTGGCGTGCCACAGTGGCGTGAAGGTGTCGGGTGATCCACGTCCCAGTCACATAAATTGGTAACCACCATATCGAGGCTCCGATGGTTCAAAGGGAATGAAATTTTATTATTCTCAGTGTGGTGGTTAGCCATTCATATGACTAGGACGTGAACCACATTACACTTCACTTGCATAATATATTTGAAAATTCATTCCGGGTCACAGCGATGAAGATAGTGAGTAGCTGAGATGGTTATGGTGATAAAGGTGGTATATATAGTGAAGACGGGGGTAGGTGGGGGTAGGGAGAGAGGAGAGGACGATGAGGGGGTAGAGTGGGCGGTGGGTGGGAAGGAGGCATAGAGGAGACGGAAAGGAAGAGGAAATGAGGAGTGGGGAAGAGCGAGAAAGAGGAGGGGGAGGGGAGGGGACAGATGCAGGCAGATGCAGACCCGGGCACCGCCGGGTACTCCTCTAGTTATCAAATAGCTCAGTCAAGGGCTTCTCGTTAAATTTTACCGTCTTAAAAAATTATAAATATTTTGACATGGCTGTCTGTGCTGTTTGTCTGTCTTAGAGGAGGCGAGATCTGCGTGGATTAAGCTGACTAGTAAACTCTCATAATTCTTATCGTAACACAGCCCATTAGTGGGTTTATTAAACCCTTCCATAAATTACGAGCGTCTCATTGTTAAAGACCCATAAACCGTGGCTTTGTATTTTAGAGTGTTTTAATCCCCGACTGTTGTTAATGAGTGGAATAACTAACTTATTAATAATATTTTAATGTTCATTGTCTAAAGTTATCTGTCATAAGTGGTACATAGTGCCTTGATCAGCGGTGTCCAACCTTTTATGAATTCCCAGCAGTATTATCTTATGATTAAGAGACAAACGACCTCCTGCCACACATTGATCATAATACATGCAATTGCGTCCGTCTCGGCAGTGTTCTCTTGGTAGCTAAAACTTGACTGACCCAGTGAACAGTCCCAACCTACTGAGAGCCCGAGGAGGTTCCTGGAGTTTTGCATCAGCAATAGTTGAAGGATTATATCTAAATTCACTCAGTAAACCAAAGATAGTGTCCATGAATTCTTGTGCATTAATGTTAGATTTACAATTGTATTTGCAAATTTTAGTCCTCTGAATGCCTATTAAATAAACTTAGATATAATTTATCTGTTGCTGTTGCGTTTCTGTTCCGCCAGATTTCTCCCAATGATTATCCCATTACCTTGACCTAAAAACTCTATTATTTTTATGTACAGTATTTGTTGGCTTTGATCATTATTGTCTTATAGAGCCAGAGAGCATCATAGAGGAAACAGACCAGGACATAGGAAATGTTCGTACAATAATAATAATAATAATAATAATAATAATAATAATAATAAAGAATACCTGAATGACTTACTTTGTATGGATTAAACACCGTGTCTGTAAATATTCAAATTATATACACTTAAACGTATCCACCAAAGCAGTAGAAATGTAGAGTAGGAAGTCCCAGTTGCTTGAACACTGCTAGGGACAGTATATTGACTCTAGTACGCTTTGTGGATTTAGTTTTTGCTTTTTTTAACTCTAGATCTCTTTGCAACTCTATTTCTACGCCTCTATGACTAGTTCTCTCGCTCTGTTGCCCTAATTCGACTTCTATGTGACCCTAGTTCTGTCTCTGTTGCCCTAGTTCTGCTTCTCTATAACTACAGTTCTGAAGGTGTGGCCCAAATTCTGGTTTTAACCAGGGCTCTGTGTAACCTGTATGACCTTGCCCTGTACCTTACTGATCCGTACCGTTCAGGATATAGACGCTGACTGATGCTGGCTCAGCGTTAGCGGGGGCACAAGTGTAGTTGCCCGAGTCTGCCGTGGTGGCCCTGATGACCACCAGCCTGGAGGTCCGTGAGTGCTTGTCCGTGACGACGCTAATACCGCCCCTCGAGCTGTAGTTGATAAGGGTGATGCCACGGTACCAGTAGATGTACTGCGGGGGTTCGGGGCTCCCTGTCACCGAACACGTGAGGTTGATGTTGCTGCCGCTCACCATGTGGATCTCCCGAGGGCCTACGACGTGCGCTTCCGCTTCTGTCAAGATCAAGCGCATTAGTGCGTATGTAGTGTGTGTGTGTCTGCAGATTGGGGAAAGAGGGAGGCAGAGAAAATGTGGGTTATAGTTTTATAGGGAGGCTGCGACTGAAATGTGTTGGTCGCGTGTGTGTTCTTCACACACAGGTTCTTATGGCTGCTTTCGTTCCTGTTGCAGCGGTCGTTCGGTCCAGCTTCTGCGTTGGCCCGGTCTTGAATGGGAAGCAGCCATAGAACATAAGCTGCCAACATGTTTACACTATGGGCTCACCATAGCCCGTGCTACTTGGAACTTCTTGTTCCAGGTAGCGAATCTTTAACAACATACACTCAATGTTGATACATTAATACCTATTATATCCAGAATGTGTAAGTACTTCAGTCATAATGAGTGCTGCCCGAAATCTTAGCGAAGTATCCAAAATTTGCTNCTCCCTGTTACCCTGGCAACCTCCCACACAACACCCTGTTACCCTGGCAACCTCCCACACACACCCTGTTACCCTGGCAACCTCCCACACACACCCTGTTACCCTGGCAACCTCCCACAAACACCCTGCTACCCTGACAACCTGGAATATTAGTTCGTTTACCTGGTCGTTACTTCGAATGTCGAAATGTGTTGTGTCAGAAATATCAGACCCGTCGAAATCCCCGTCGGGATTGAATTGCTAAGAATACAAAATTGTCAAAATATATATGTTTCCTTATTATAAAATTCACTTTTGGGATTTCTGCTTCCGGAGATGTTCAGTACAGAGGCAAATTCGATTCAGGTTTCATATTTTGACCAACGTTTGTTGACGCAAAGTCTTGCGTCCCACTGAAACGTTGCTTTTTATACCAGGAAAATGTTAAGAGTTAATGTTAGTATATGTTCATAGCAGGTGGACGAGTAACTCCGTACAGTCCATCTTATAACTGAAAGTTTCATGTTTATGTAAAGTCATTATTTTGGTTGCTTTGTATATAAGAGAAAATTTAAGAGTGATGGTTGAGGCTTAACGATATGAAGTGTGACGAGAGGCTTTCAGAGTTGAAAGTCGGGGGTGGAGGGATGTGCCGGGTGGGGGTAGGTGTGCCGGGGGGGGGTGGGTGTTCGGGGTGGGGGGGATGTGCCGGGGTGGGGGGGATGTGCAGGGGTGGAGGAATGTGCTAGCGTTTGGGACAAGGGATATTCGTTGGGGAATACACGAGGAAGATTATCACAGTGGGGTATCTGCTGAAGCCCATATCTGGGAAGGTAACGAAATTCAATACGTTCTGGACCCGTTAACGAATCACCACGGAGAAGCATTCGTGGTGATTCGTGCCTTCGGAGGCCTTAACTACCTGGTACAGCCTGTGGAGGCTTTTTGTACCTGACAGCCTGTGGAGGCTTTTGTACCTGGTACAGCCTGTGGAGGCTTTTGTACCTGGTACAAGAGGCTTCCAGGAACTGTACCATGAGACGATACAGTCTCAACCTGTGGCCACACACACACAATCTCTCCCTAATCAATATGTTAGTTTAATTAATGTTATGTTTAATCACTGTGATGGTATTCATAGCTCGGTGGCTGGTCGCAGTCATGTGCAGCATTATATTAGAACAGTTTAATATTGGACTGTACGTTGTCATGGAACCACCAAAGTTCCAGTTTACATCATATTAACTGTTACAACCTGGCCTCTCATTTGTCGTCGACCGTGCCAGTGGCTGCCATTTGAGGATAGTAACAGCTTTCTCGAATATTACGCCGCTAATAATTTAAAGATAAACTCTGTATTATATTAAAACAAACATTAAACTAATTTCAATTAATATACGGATGCCGACAGTTTTTGTTTTTAATTCATGAGAATTTGTTGTGTGATGGGTGGTGGTAGGGATTGGCAGAGGAGAGACCCGTTCATTAGAGTAGTGAGTTACAAGACGTTAACAAGAGTTTTGTTGGTGCGATTGGAAAGAGACTCGGTTAATAGGTAAAGGAAAGGTAGAAACAGGAACTGAACGATGTGGTTGGGATCGGTAAAGACCCATGGAAAGGTCACGATGATGGCTACTGTGTCTATTGGTTAGGTGATTCTGTTTGACCAGTCGGAGATCACAGCGTTCTGGGTTGGATGCCTCCGGATCCGTAGAATGCTTTGGTCCCAGGAACGTCCGTCACCTACAGGCAATCGCTGGGATCTCATATTACTGAGCTGCCAGGGGGTGCGGGTCTCTGGAGGCCAAGGTTTCGGTCCTTGATGGGTCATAGAGTGTGTAGATGTTCTTAGGTTTTGGGACCATTCACGCTTAACACACACACACACACATACACACACACACACACACACAGTTGTGTGTGTGTGATTGTTGAGAGTTGATTGACAGTTGAGAGGCGGGACCAAAGAGCCAAAGCTCAACCCCCGCAAGCACAAATAGGTGAGTACAAATAGGTGAGTACACACACACACACACACACACACACACACACACACACACACACACACACACACACACACACATACACATGATCACCACATTCAAGATTCTGAAGGGAATTGATAGGGTAGATAAAGACAGGCTATTTAACACAAGGGGCACACGCACTAGGGGACACAGGTGGAAACTGAGTGCCCAAATGAGCCACAGAGATATTAGAAAGAATTTTTTTAGTGTCAGAGTGGCTGACAAATGGAATGCATTAGGAAGTGATGTGGTGGAGACTGACTCCATACACAGTTTCAAGTGTAGATATGATAGAGCCCAATAGGGTCAGGAATCTGTACACCTGTTGATTGACGGTTGAGAGGCGGGACCAAAGAGCCAGAGCTCAACCCCAGCAAATACAACTAGGTGAGTACAACTAGGTGAGTACACACACACACACACACACACACACACACACACACACACACACACACACACACACACACACACACACACACACACACACAGGCTAGGCGGCCTGATGGCTGATTGGACAGCGTTCGGGATTCGTAGTCCTAGGGTCCGGGGATCGATCTCGGCGTTGGTGGAAACCATTGGGCAGAGTTTCTTTCACCCTCATGCGCTTGTTCACCTAGCAGTAAGCAAGTAATTGGGAGTTAGACAGCTGCTACGGGCTGCTTCCTGTGTATGTGCGTGCGTGTGTGTGTGTGTGTGTGTGTGTGTGTGTGTGGTGTGTGGTGTGTGTGTGTGTGTGTGTGTGTGTGTGTGTGTGTGTGTGATTTTCTTTTTTACACTCGGGAACAAAAGCAGTCAGCAGGCTGAGAGTTTTCCCTTCCCGTAGCTCATGGTAATTCCATTATCATGACACTCCCAAGTAGTAACGTGGCCCGCATATTAATTTTTGCTCGAGCTGTTAGCTCTTGGACCCCGACTTTCTAACCGTCGTTTGTCTAATGTACTGTCACGACCTATCTTCCTCTTATCATATCTACAACATATATATTACTCTCTAAGACACACATCTCATCAATTTCGCATAGTAATCAGTAATTATGTGAAACTGAAGGAGATGAATGATAAGCCAACTAAGGACCTAGCTGTGTTTAGTCATTGATGTAGTTAATTCCGTGCCCCTCCCTACTCTACTGTAACCTTCAGCACTCTTCCTGACTATTAAGCCAGCCTGCTTCTCCAGTTGGAATGTGTATCTCATGTGTGGGCTAACAAGAGATTTCTAACATTCAGTGGAAATGTGGTCTTCAACGCAGCCAGCCAGGGGCCAGATTCACGAAAGCCCTTACGCAAGCACTTACGAACCTGTACATCTTTTCTCAATCTTTGGTGGCTTTGTTTCCAATTATTCAACAGTTAATGAGCTCCGAAGCACCAGGAGGCTGTTTATAACAATAATAACAGTTGAATGGGAAGTTTTCATGCTTGTAAACTGCTAATAAATGTAACCAAAGCCGTCAAAGATTGAGGAAAGATGTACACGTTCGTAAGTGCTTGCGTAAGTGCTTTCGTGAATCTGGCCCCAGGGCTCCATGAACCTTAGCGTATCCAGTTCTATACCAACTAGATCATACTGACTATACAAACAGGTTGGAGGTCGTGAGAATTTTAACCCAACCTCTGACAGCACTGGTGGTAAATTTTAGGGTACAGATATTTCATCGAATGAACAGAGGTTTTTATAACACAATTTGTTTCTGGCTACAGTACCGGAGACGAGGCGTTCACAGTCGCGTATGTGGTACCAAGCAATGCTGCTGCTTAGTACTTCGGTGCTGAGTTTAATAGACACAAGTGTAATAGACGCAAGTGTAATAGACACAAGCGTAATAGACACAAATGTAATAGACACAAGTGTAATAGACACAAGTGTAATAGACACACGCTGAAGGGCTTGAGCTACGATAAAAGACTGAAGGTAGTGGACCTTACCAGACTTACGAAAGAAAGAACAAAGGGACATGATAACGACGTATTTTAACGAAAATTGTTCATTAAATAAAGAAATATTGTTACAAGTGAGAAACAGCAGAAAATAGGGCTCCGTGAAGGAAGCAAAGGTCGTAGATTAGACGTCAGAACTTCTACAGTGAAAGACTTATATTGAAAGATGTAAATTGAATGGAATGAATAACTGAAGCTTACTCAAGTCATAATATTACAGGTAACTATAATACGAACAACGAGGAATGCAAATCAAAACATTAACCTGTTATCTTAGGAACTAACTCTCCACTCTACAAGTACAATAAGGTGAATACACTCATCAACCCCCCTCAAACCACCTCAACCCTCCACTACCAAACATTAAAATAAGAATTTAATGTGTGCATTTCTGCCTACAAGCAATGCATATCCCGCTGCGCTTAGTTTATCTTCCGTCACTTGGATAACTTTATCCCAGGCTCCAGGCATCTCCAGTATCCGTGATATCCTCTCACTCTTTGCTGGAAACCGCGTAAACATTCTCCTTGCATCTTTATCATCAGCGTGGTGTGGGTCCCCACCCGCTCTCTACAGCTGACTGTGGCTTACCGGTCCAAAGTCACCTGATAATCTGGGTCGTTACCAGAAAATACTCTTGACATTATCTTAATGAAATCGCGAGTTACTTTGCATGTGCGTAATATTTGGAGCTTCAGTTTTAGCAAATGTAAGAGGAAGAAGAAGAGTGAAGCGTCTACAGCCGAGGGCGTATATGTGAAGCATATATATATATATATATATATATATATATATATATATATATATATATATATATATATATATATGCAACACAGGATAAAAAACACTGACCTGTTTATTATGCGGAATATCCTAAGTTGAAATCAGTAATAACAGTTAAAGCGCTTTCGCCTTGTCAGGGCATTGTCAGCAGCTAGACTAAGGGAAAGGGACTATCAGGGGAAAGCGCCAAGCCATTACGACTATGTAGCACTTGGAAGGATTAGGATAAGGATTTGGGATGGGACGGGGGAAAGGAATGGTTCCTAACCACTTGGACGGTCGAGGATTGACCGTCCGGCCAGGATTGACCAGAGTGCCGGCGGGTTGATGGGGAATTAGCCTCGGCTTCCATCATCTTTTGTCCGGTCGTGATGGTCGAGTGGTAAAGGTGCCCTGTACACCGTTGCAGAGTGCTCCTGGCAGTATGGGTTCGAGTCACTTCTGGGATTTCAGTTTTATGTATATGTAAATATATGTATATTTACATATATATTTACATATATATATATATATATATATATATATATATATATATATATATATATACTATACCTAATAGCCAGAACACACTAATAAGCTGATATTTCCTAAAGTTATATATTTTTATTAAAAAAATCTTTTAAATTATAATGCTTTCCATTTTATTATATATGAATAATTTTTTGTAATGAGTTAAAACTAACATAGAAATGCGACCAAACCCAACCAAACCTACCTAACCCAACCTATCATACCCTAGCCTAAACTAACAGCTATGTCAGTAATTCATGTTCTTAATATAATATAATAATATTAATTAAAATAAACCAATTGGATTTTTTAATAACAAAATTATTCTGACTATTAGGCAAGTCGGCCTCTGCATACTAGGCCAAGTAGGATTTTTTTTACAGAGTTACAAATCATGAGAATAGGGTGTCCGATTAGGCAAACCCACTTAAACTTTAACGCATTTAAGATCATATAAACAGGAGAGTTTGGTTTGGTAGGAGAGTTTAACAAGGCGTGGTGCTTGGGATCCCATTCTCGAGACTCGAAGAGATAGCGCTCCGAAGCCGATTTAGTTGGGATCCAGAATGGTGGCCGCATCAGGGGCCTCCATGTTTATTCCCTCTGTTGCCTAGGAAACGACGCAGCCAAGGGATTTACCAACCGCGATGGACCTTATTTCCTCTTGTATTTTTCCACGGGCACAGAGGGACGCGTCGAAAGATAAAGGTCTAATGACCTCTGAAAACGCTCGCCAGATGAACGCCGACGGTTATCTTGCGTTCAAGAAGACTATACTGCTACAGAGTCGAGTGCTGGATTAGGCACTTGTCTTAATGCTATATTCACAGACTGGGACCTAGATTCATCACGCATTTGCACATTCACTTACGAAACCTGTACATCTTTAAAAAATCGAGGCGGGTTTGTTTACAATTATTAAACAGTTTATGAGGTTGGAAACTTCACAATCCAAAGAATTAGTGTTATAACAACCTCGTAGTGCTTTGGAGCTCTTAAACTGTTTCATAAATATGATAAAGCCGCCAAGATTAAGAAAAGATGTACAGGTTTCGTAAGTGGATGCATAAATACTTCATGAATGCAGGCGATGAGTCACAATAACGTGGCTGAAGAATGTTGACCAGATGACACTAGAAGGTGAAGGGACGACGACGTTTCGGTCCGTCCTGGACCATTCTCAAGTCGATTGTGAACTTCATGAAAGCTTGCCGATAAGGTAAGGTAACTAATCGGGATAAATGCTAAGCCATTATGATTATATAGCACATGAAAGATAAATGGAAGGGATATGGGTTGGAATAAGAAGATGGAGTAAAGGAACGGTGCCCAAACACCTAAACCATCAGGGATCGAACGTTGACTTTGCAAGAAGTGAGCCTGCCGTTCTTCCGATCAGTCTGAGTGGTATCTAGCTTGGTGAATGGATCGTCAGAACAGATATATATAATCGGAATTTATGCGTAAATCAAATATTAGGATAAATATTATTATAGTTATAAGAGAAGACGTTGCGTATATTTTCACATTTTGTCTAAAACGCAAAAGAACGGCGGGTGCGTATCCGGATGTATTTATATCACCAAGTTGTATATTATCACCGACTGTATCATTCACGAAGACAGAGGTTGTGTATATTGTACACAACACTCCGTTCTCTTACTTTGTTAAAAAAAAATTGATCATTGAATTAATCTGCCAATTATAATTATGTCACAGATGTTCACATGAAATTACCTCTGGTTTTCTATTACTTCTGAGTTTTATGAATCAGTGGCTAATTGTTCTAATTACTAGTTGACATTAATTTTCCAGTATTTGCCTTCTGAAATTAGCATAATTGTAATCATTAGCTATTAGGCATATGTAGAAATGGGCGATGGCAGAGAAGCGAAAATAAATGTCCTTAACAAACACTTCTAGTCCTGTAAGGAGCACACAGCTCAGCTCATGTACCTTTCTGTTAGGAGGATTGTTTATTAATTAGCTGAGATTGGCCATCTGTGTACATAGTACACAAACATACAAGAATATTGTCTAGACATTATTTGTGGAATGTTAAGATTGCTTCCCTCTCTTAGAGCTTACATCTAATTCGTCACTATTTATAGTATTCATAGCATATTTTGTGAACACGCACGCGCACACACACACACACACACACACACACACACACACACACNGCTCCCTTCCTTAAGTCCATCCTAATTCCTCTCCCTTCCCCTTATAAATCAGTGTCTATTCTTTAACTCTTCCCAATCCCTTTGCAACGTGCATATTTTGACAGTTTCGAAACCAGGCAATCACGTATTTTTTGGGTCACCCGTTCAATACTCTCATTTGTAGTGACAAAATCGTTCTTTATTCCATTCTGAAGAAAATAGTTAAACATCTTAAATGTTATGACTGTGCAGGACTTTCCTTTCCCCGTGCAATCTATCTAGCTAGTGGGTGGGGAGATATTTAATTTTATGAAAGATTACTAAGATTCCATTGCTGCTCATTATACGAAAGGTTATTGAGTGATGTTGCACATTCCCCCTCTGCAACTTGGGGGCAGAGGGACTCAAACAGCTTCCTGAGGACATAATTCACAAGCGTCCCCAGAGAGTGATGAGGAGTGGAGTGGACCAGGTGCTCCTCACACTGCTGGGCTCACATCCTCACACTGCTGGCTCACATCCTCACACTGCTGGGCTCACATCCTCACACTGCTGGCTCACATCCTCACACTGCAGCTCACATCCTCACACTGCTAGGCTCACATCCTCACACTGCTAGGCTCACATCCTCACACTGCTAGGCTCACATCCTCACACTGCTGGGCTCACATCCTCACACTGCTGGGCTCACATCCTCACACTGCTAGGCTCACATCCTCACACTGCTGGGCTCACATCCTCACACTGCTGGGCTCACATCCTAACACTGCTGGGCTCACATCCTCACACTGCTGGGCTCACATCCTCACACTGCTGGCTCACATCCTCACACTGCTAGGCTCACATCCTCACACTGCTAGGCTCGCATCCTCACACTGCTGGGCTCACATCCTCACACTGCTAGGCTCACATCCTCACACTGCTGGGCTCACATCCTCACACTGCTAGGCTCACATCCTCATACTGCTAGGCTCGCATCCTCACACTGCTGGGCTCACATCCTCACACTGCTAGGCTCACATCCTCACACTGCTAGGCTCACATCCTCACACTGCTGGGCTCACCTCAGCACGCCGCCTTCAACTCTCCACTCGGGGTAACAGCTCTCACCACCCAGTGCTCATCGGATACTCACCCGAAAACTCTCCTCACTCGCACCTCGTGCAGCCACAAAAATGTAAACGGGAGTCTTGGATTCCCCTTAAGTTCTCACAATGGAAGGGGAAGGAAACTACCAGGAGAATGCGCCAAGCCAAAACGACTAAGTAGCGCTTGAAGTGGATAGGAGATGAGACGAGGGAAGGAATGGTGCCCAACCACTTGGACGGTTGGAGATTGAATGCAGTCCTGCATATGAAGCGAGACCTTCACTATACCGTCTAGCACAAATGGTTGGGGCAAAGTTAATGAAGCTTACTTCAACTTGGCACGTACTCATCACAGCTCACAAATCACAGCTCATATAAATAAGGACTAGTTCTCACTAGTAGTCTTACAAATAATGCATCAACATCATGGTCTCAGTCCGGGAATATTAATCCCGCTCGTTGCAATAGTTGATTCGCAACATCTAAGCCAAAAACGTCGAATTATTCATCCCTGAGGTTGACGTGGCTGTTCCGTGCGATGACACAAGGCCTACAGAACTGAACAAAGTCTTGGCGTACCACACAGTCGATGAATTGCAACAAAATCCTGGAGCTCAGGCGAGGGGCCTCTGCCCGCCACCATGACCTAGAATTCAATAACATTTACCAAGGTAATGAGATACCTTGAAGCTCCCTCTCATTGGTAACGTCACCGATGAGAGGTTGTGTTACCTGTTGATTAGATGCTTTAAGTTACAACCAATCGTCTGCTATTGCCAAAAGCCCCTCTACTGCAACAACACTCCATCGGGCATTTGGAAATATGACCACTAAGCGTATCCCTCTTAAAATCTTGAAATCCAAATTTCTCAAGAGTGCTGCAACTCGCAGAATTCATGAAAGAAATAAAATTATCTATGGACCATCTAGTATCTACATGCTGGTAGGAGAATGACACTTAAGGCCAAGAAAGATATGAAACTTAGACGGTAATCGCAACATTAAGCTTTTCCGTGTATCACTTAACCCATAACTGCTTCCCGAGTACCTCACAAACAGCCTCGTTGTATTCTTCCATGGTGGATAATATTGTCGCAGTGGTGTTCAGCAATAAATACTAAACTCTCACAATAAAAATGTGTAAAACTGGCAACATTTCAGCTCAACCTTTGCCACCGAGGCATGACTCTGTGGCTAAGTTCATATTATCCCACTCGCATACCTGACAATATGAATGGTACTCAGTTGGAAAACCCTTTCTTAATACACAGATTAACATACTAAATGAGGAATAATATTGACCAATTTTGTTCAGGAGTCACAATGCTCAATCACATGATTCACCTAATATTCTTATAATAAAATTTAATAAATGTAATTCAGTGGCATAGACTTGAGCGGTAATGAAACGTGTTAAATATTACTTCACAGAAACTTATCAGATGCTGATTCCATTAACATACACTAAATAAGTAAATCTGGCACTATGTGCTACTTTAACTTCCTCGGACAAAAATATTGTTTGTGAAGTTTGAGCAATGGATAAAATTAGTTGTATTTATCAATGTAAATTAGTTGTATTTCATACATAAATTTCGGAATATTCTTCTAAGACAAAGTTGGAAAATATCAAGAATCACCGACAACCTCTCCCGAGACACTCGTCAGCCCTTGATATAGGAGAAATCTTAAGAAGATTATATTAGATTACACCAGATGATACACGGCTCAACCTGCAGCAGGAAAACTGTTCTGAGCCCGAGAAAATGACCTTGACATTTTATGTTTCACAACGAATGTTTTGTCAATTTACGTTTCAGAATTTAATTCATTTTGGAAGGTTAATATATCTTTTTTGTGTGTATGTCTATGTCTTGGAGAAGCTTCAGATCTTGTATTATTATTTGTGTAGTGTCACTTCAAGGGTTACTTTCTCTCTTACCACCGGGAGCTGTTCTGTCTCGGTTGTCAATTACCTCTTGGAAGCTGGTGTTTAATTCCAACTAGATTTTCTTGTCGATTTTCGCATTTCATTTTATTTTGCCTAGTTTAGTCATTTGGTTATCCACTATCATTTTCCTTCTAATATTTAATGGAATAGGTTGCATTATTTCTTGGATTTAGATACAGTGTAATTTTTCATAGTTTTTTTCTTACTCTGCTCTTATATTTATGCTGTTTTCTAGCCCTTTTCCATTTATTTAGATTGTCTTATGACAATTACACGCAGAATCAACGTCGAACTAACGTCAGCCCTTGGATACTGTGGCCACTGGATAAAAGCTATTTTAGTCCAAAATCGTGTATGTTTACACCGACGCTTTTGTATGCAAGTGTATCGTCCTATAAAATATACGCTCGTGAAGCATATATTTAACAAATGTATATTCACAAGTAATTTGATATGATGCAGTGGATAACATGCATGTTACTCGCTCAGTCGAGTTAAACTCTGTTGGGTCTAGCCACCAGCTGGATGGGTGAGCACGTGGATTGTCAAGCCTAAGGCATAGAGTCTTCAAAGCCGTGGAAAAATAATTTATATATTATTGAAATTAATTGTAAGTTGGATTCCATTGAGAGAGAGCCTCAGCTTGCAATGCTTTTTATGGTGTATAACCAGGCTGTTGTTGAGTGCGCGTCACCAGGACTGTCGTTGAGTGCACGTCACCCGGACAGTCGTTGAGTGCACGTCACCCGGACAGTCGTTGAGTGCACGTCACCAGGACAGTCGTTGAGTGCACGTCACCAGGTCAGTCGTTGAGTGCACGTCACCAGGCCTGTCGTTGAGTGCACGTCACCAGGCCTGTCGTTGAGTGCACGTCACCAGGCCTGTCGTTGAGTGCACGTCACCAGGCCTGTCGTTGAGTGCACGTCACCAGGCCTGTCGTTGAGTGCACGTCACCAGGCCTGTCGTTGAGTGCACGTCACCCGGACTGTTGACGTGCTATAATTCCCTATTCAATTGCATTGCCACAAATATTTGTTTATTGCATCCATGCAACTGTAAATTTGCAAGAGTTGAACATTAGACATTGTTTGGCTATTCTTTTTTTTAACCAGGAACATTCCCTGCAACACTCCCTGCAACACTCCCTGCAACACTCCCTGTAACACTCCCTGTAACACTCCCTGTAACACTCCCTGCAACACTCCCTGCAACACTCCCTGCAACACTCCCTGCAACACTCACTGTAACACTCCCTGCAACACTCCCTGCAACACTCCCTGCAACACTCCCTGCAACACTCCCTGCAACACTCCCTGTAACACTCACTGTAACACTCCCTGCAACACTCCCTGCAACACTCCCTGCAACACTCCCTGCAACACTCCCTGCAACACTCACTGTAACACTCCCTGCAACACTCCCTGCAACACTCCCTGTAACACTCCCTGCAACACTCCCTGTAACACTCCCTGCAACACTCCCTGTAACACTCCCTGCAACACTCCCTGCAACACTCACTGTAACACTCCCTGCAACACTCCCTGCAACACTCCCTGTAACACTCCCTGCAACACTCCCTGCAACACTCCCTGTAACACTCCCTGCAACACTCCCTGCAACACTCCCTGTAACACTCCCTGCAACACTCCCTGCACCACTCGCTGTAACACTCGCTGCAACACTCCCTGAAACACTCGCTGTAACACTCCCTGCAACACTCCCTGCAACACTCGCTGCAACACTCCCTGCAACACTCGCTGCAACACTCGCTGCAACACTCCCTGCAACACTCCCTGTAACACTCCCTGCAACACTCGCTGCAACACTCCCTGCAACAACACGGTGCACTCCAGCGCGATATGTTCTCTCGTTGCTTTGAGTGCTGTTGCTAAAATATTTATCAACTGCATCAAATAATATTATTAGCGATGAGATCAATGATTTGCTCAACAAATTTGATATGTTTGGTGACGCTAATCATATGTCATAAAGCTCACGTCCCTATTCTCTAGAATTCATATATTACATTGTTCGTTGCGCACATAAATAAATAAATATATATATATATATATATATATATATATATATATATATATATATATATATATATATATATATATATATATATATATATATAATTATACATGTCATCGTGAATCATCACCAACAGCTCGCTTGACTAGTAATGAGTTTCACACCACTTTGTGATAGCCACTTTGTAAATTATTCATCTTAAAAGTACTGACAGCCATCATTACGTAACTAATTGGTGTGCATTACTACTCATTACTCAATACTGAGCGGTTTTAACAATCTCGTTACCAATTCTCATCATTTATAACTACACAATATTAATACTCATCAACTTAAATGAAAACATTATATTCATCAATTTTTATATTCACCTACTGTTATATTCATAAGGTAGAATGAATATAATGGGAGAATGTTTCAAGCCAGAATAACATGACATCTGGAAGGATAATGACGACAAACGAGCTGGGATATGAGGACAAGTTGCTGGGATATGAGGAGAAGGAGCTGGGATATGAGGACCAGGCGCTGGGATATGAGGACCAGGCGCTGGGATATGAGGACAAGTTGCTGGGATATGAGGAGGAGCTGGGATATGAGGACCAGGCGCTGGGATATGAGGACCAGGCGCTGGGATATGAGGACAAGTTGCTGGGATATGAGGAGAAGGAGCTGGGATATGAGGACCAGGCGCTGGGATATGAGGACAAGTTGCTGGGATATGAGGAGAAGGAGCTGGGATATGAGGACCAGGCGCTGGGATATGAGGACCAGGCGCTGGGATATGAGGACAAGTTGCTGGGATATGAGGAGAAGGAGCTGGGATATGAGGACCAGGCGCTGGGATATGAGGACCAGGCGCTGGGATATGAGGACAAGTTGCTGGGATATGAGGAGAAGGAGCTGGGATATGAGGACCAGGCGCTGGGATATGACGACCAGGCGCTGGGATATGAGGACAAGTTGCTGGGATATGAGGCGCAAGAAACTATGGTATGAGGACAGAAAGCTTGTAAAGTAAGAACTTACTACAGCAGGCAGTAAGAACTTACTACAGCAGGCAGTAAGAACTTACTACAACAGGCAGTAAGAACTTACTACAACAGGCAGTAAGAACTTACTACAACAGGCAGTAAGAACTTACTACAGCAGGCAGTAAGAACTTACTACAGCAGGCAGTAAGAACTTACTACAGAAGGCAGTAAGAACTTACTACAACAGGCAGTAAGAACTTACTACAGAAGGCAGTAAGAACTTACTACAGAAGGCAGTAAGAACTTACTACAGCAGGCAGTAAGAACTTACTACAGAAGGCAGTAAGAACTTACTACAGCAGGCAGTAAGAACTTACTACAGAAGGCAGTAAGAACTTACTACAGCAGGCAGTAAGAACTTACTACAGAAGGCAGTAAGAACTTACTACAGAAGGCAGTAAGAACTTGCTTCAGCCTAAATTCTTTTCATTATACAAAATATAAAAAATCGAAGATTGTTTACGTTCATCATAGAAACAACAAAACTTACATATAATTACAACAAGATTGCAGATAATTTAGAAAATGCAAGCAGAATATTGTATCTAAATAATAACCAAGTTTCACTAAATACTTTAGGAAAAGAAGAAAGCTTTATGGGAGGGTGACAAAATAATCACTGGAAAGGATACAAGTACAGACTAGGAGCTGGGACGATGTGAAGGAATGGTACCCAGTCATTTTGACCATCTGGAATCGAGCGCCGATCTGCAAAAAGCGAGACTGTCGGTGTATGGAGCAGTCCAAGCTGAAGGATTAGTCTGCGAAAATGAGAATCTTTGTTAGTGATCAACAATGGGTCTCAGGTTGGTCCGTGGATTATTCCAATCTTTAGCTAATCTAGATAGATTTGCACTGAATGAAAGACTAGTAATAGACTTACAATGAATTATCATCCATTTAATTACTTTTTACTGCTAATGTACATTTGACGGGTCTTATTTTTTCGATGGTTGTCTAAGAATTTTTTTCTAAAAAAAAATTCCAGTTATTCAAAGTCAATGAATATGAGAAAAAGAATTAGATCAATGATTCTAGCTCGAAACATCTTATATTCCATATATCCTTGAGTTGGGAAAGAAGTTGACACATTAGCTTTGCAAGGTTTGTTTTGCTATATTATTGGTCCTGAAGCATTTCGTCATCACTCTCATCTGACGCAAAGTTGATACCAAATTGCTGAAGGGGAGGGAAGGGACCTATCAGGAAAAAGTGCCAAGCCATTACGACTATATAGCACTTGGAAGGAATATGAGGATAAGGATTTGGGATGGGACGGGGGGACGAACGAATGGTACCCAACTACTTCTATAGTCGGGGATTGAACGCCGACCTGCATGATGCGCAACCGTCGCTCTACCATCCAACACAAGTGATTGGTCACCATTCCTTCTCCCCGTCCCATTTGCAGAAGTAACGATACACTTTCCACGGTGTAATATCCTGAACTAAAACACGTAATCCATTAACTAACAATTCATCCCAACCTTGTGTGAGAATGTATGACTGGAGGATGACTGCACCATCGTACCTGATAACTGTGTTTTAACACACAAATGACAGATCAACTGAAATACAGACAAACGCCATTCGGTATTGCAAATTAGTATATATAACACACAAACAATCCAATCTCTTGAAGAACAATGCTTGCAAATAATACTAACTTGGAAATATTGCTCACCTCCAACTTATTGATTGATTTAAGTACTGTATACAAGAATTATTTTAATTGGAATCATGCAACACACACCGAGACTAACGACATTCAGCCAGGCTCAACTGTGTCCACTAAGCCAGACACACTTCAAAGGGCTTCAATAGCCGCACATTAAACAAATGAATAATGCCAAAAAAAATGTACCTGGCGTCAGGTGCAGTCAGACCAGCACACAGGGCACACAAACAGTATCTATTGCGTAGTGATCAACTCCTCGATCACTGGACTCGCTAGAAAAAGGACTCGAGTTCACGCCTTGTGTAGGATGAGGTTCATTGGTCACGTTCATTATCCAAGAACACAGCAGTAATTGGGGACAACGAAGGAAATTTTATTCGGAACGTGTTCTAGGGAAGAGCAGCTGTGGGGAAGGACAGACTGTGGGAAGGACAGACTGGGGAAGGACAGACTGGGGGAAGGACAGACTGGGGAAGGACAGACTGGAAGGACAGACTGTTTGAAGGGCAGGTTTTGGAAAGAACATTCTAATTATTGCAATATGAATTTCAATGTGCTTTCTTTATGAATAATTTGGTCCCTGCCACAGCCCCACAAGGCTCCACGTTCTTAGAGAAGCTTTATTAGTCCAGACTTTATAGGTGCGTTGTATGAATATATTATTTGAATGTCAATCAACAAGTAGAATTATACCCTATTCACCATGGTGTGCAAGTGGAGTATCTGTGCACAGTTGATACTTGTGCATTTTGGTGATACTTTCATTCCTCCGCACGTAACAGGGAGTTCCAGCGGCATCTGGAACAACAGGAGTGTACACTAGTTGACCATTTCAGAGCCCGATTGCAGATCGGGATTGGTAAAAATGCCCAGCTTACAGTGCTAATTTGACTCTAGACAGGAATGACAGCCCACACTAAAACGTGTGTCTCACTCCTAATTCAACCCGCTCACCTAATAGAACGTGGCATTTTGACGTATACTTTACCTAATGCCAAAAATTGTCGTACTAGAATAGGGTAGCGGCTCGCGAAATTGACATAGTCCCGTTTTCTGTTTTGGGTCCTCTGGTAGGTTAAGTTAAGGGCGCTTTAGTACGACAGTTTCATGACGTTGGGCTGCCTAATTCCCATCAATGCCGATGTTGTCCGTGGGTAGTGAACCTTCAGAAGTGCAGCGGGGAGTGTACCGCTCGCTCGCTATGTACGGTTAGAAGGTTGACAGGTTAAATAGTGGAATTCCTTTGCCTGAAGTCTCCCTTGAGGATACAAGAGGCTTCACGAACGACTCAACTGCTCTCCTATATTTTCTGATTCATCTTTCCGGCCTTTTTTAACTATAGTCAAACTGGCAAATGTTATTGTCCAATTCCAAGTCTAAACAATAAAATATGTATGTTTAACAGACAATTATTTTTCCGAACATTCCTATAGCACGCTTCTTGCAATGGCTACCCGCCCCGACGACTCATCATGTAGGTCGACCCTGTTTCCTTCGAGTATACATGAACCGTGTATATATACATAATAGTTCAATTGCTTGTGTAATATGTATTATGGAGTAGTTCTGTTATGCTTGTGTGTCTCAGTTTAATATTACAGTTAAAAGCCTTTGTACGATTATAAGATTACCTTATTTCCCCCTTGAATCTGGCATCCAATAAATTGAAATCCCCTCCACTAGGTCGTCGACCTTCGTAACTCGCCGAAGCGAATCTAACGAGTAGGTCCTGGGCTCTCACAACAATAATTTATTGTTGGTAGTGCCGTATATTTGATCCAAAGCTCAGAAATAAGTCTCCAATAGTCGAGTGTGAAGAACATTTGCATAACAATAATAATGTGTGGGGGTGTAACGAAAAGACAGTGTTAACATAACAACTTAGTTTATTCAATAAAGTACTAACTACTACAGCAAAACAAGAGAATGTCAATGACGTTACTCGAAATCCTTCCTGTGACACTATCGATGACAGCTAGACACCAGCCCCTCGGACTGCATAATGAACAACTCGAACATAAGCGTGCCACAGAGGAATCAACAAGCAAGCAAGAACTAACAGATCTATAATCACAATTAAACAATGACACAGTGAGTTCTGAAACACGTCTCCAGTAACCTCCTAACTGTTCTACGCCTCAGTGCAGTCTACACCTGCAATAGCGGTTGAAATGCAATCAAATCAGTAGCTTTCAATGACATCAAAAACTAATTGGTTCAATGGCAACTCCAGCACCCTTCCTCAAATTAATCGTTACGTAACACTTCGTCCACGGACGATCAACAATCATTACAATTGATTTACGTTAATAACACAATAACATTTACGTTAATTTAATAACTCTTACAACTGTCACTAGTAAGCGGAAATTACAAACACTCTACCCGTCGAGCATATTCAGTGAGAAAATCCCATTAATCCCTGTACTACAAGACAGCTGATTAATTCTCTTTACTAGTTACGTTAATTTACGTTAATCGGTTACTAATCACTCAGCGATGGTAAATCTGATTTACNGGAAACTTTCCTTATATCGTTAAAATACATTAGAGTTATGTTTAAGCTGACTTTTTAATTGGTGCCGTTCGTCAAACTTAATTGATCGTGATTTTTTGTTAGTGTACTTTGTTACAGAGGCATATGTAAAGTTTGGAAGGGAAAGAAATTATCATGGTAAAGCGCCAAGTCATTACGACATATATATTATATATATATATATATATATATATATATATACATATATATATATATATATATATATATATATATATATATTATATATTATATATATATATATATAAAACTTGTAAGGATCAGGATAACGATTATGGATGGGACGGGGGAAGGAATGGTGCCCAACCACTTGGACGGTCGGGGATTGAACGCCGACCTGCATGAAGCGAGACCGTCGCTCTACCGTCCAGCCCAAGTGGTTGGGGTATATTGTAGAATTGCGGGGAATGATAGAGGAGTGTGTGTACTGTACAGTGTCAAGCGAATTATTCGAAGATGCACTAAGTGCTACCATGAAAATATATTATTTTAACTAGGTGCTACAGGCACAATCATTGATGCGTACACACGCGCGCGCATACCTGCACGCACACACCGGTCTCGCGGCTGAGTGGACAGCCCTCTGGGGTCGTAGTCCTAAGGGCCCGGTTCGATCCTGGGCAGAGGCATAAACAAGTGGGCAGTTTCTTTCATCCTGCTGTACCTATTTACCTAGCAGTAAATAGGTACCTAGGAGTTAGACAGCTTCTATGGACTCTTATCCTGGGAATGTGTGTGTTTTCGTGTGTAAGAGCATGTGTAGTAGACATAATAGAGGAAAAATAAATTGGTTAGAGAGGCGGGGTTCAAGAGCTAATAGCTCGATTCTGCAAATACAAACAGTAAATACAAATAGTAACACACCACACACACACACACACACACACACACACACACACACACACACACACACACACACACACACACACACTGCTAACCCTCACCTCTCACTTGAACTATCATGTTGGATTGATCAAGATGGGGCATCTGGCTATTGCCATGATCTCATAAACACTGAATTGCCGATTCCACAACCCAGAATCCCCCCCCCCAACAAGCACACGACGTAACCACACGGTATTTTGCGTTCCAACAATGTAACAACGCTGATACAGGGTTATGTATTTGCTGTATCGCCTTTCTGGGGCGTCAAAGAGAATACATGTTTTTAAAATTTTCAATTTGATTTTTGGTCTTTGTCTCAAATTCCATTTTTAAAATATCTTTCAGAAGGTCTTTAACAGAACATCTAAACAAAACAAAGTGTTTTGACTATTTCAGATATTTCTGATTATTATGTTTTTTCAAGGATTACTTTGATGTTTGTCTAAATTTACAAGAGAAAAATTATGATATTGAAAGCATAGTTATACAATTCCTGTAACATTAGACGCTCGCAGTAGCTGCAGAACTCTGCCTTCTTCAGGCTACCTACCTTACCTGCAAGTTCTTCAGTAGGGAAGCGCCTTTCTCCTTCGTCTTCGCCATACCTTCAGCGCCCACTTCCTTCCCTCCGTCGGTACGTAGAGTGCTTCCTCGCTGGAGGGGCATGAGAAGCTGATGATGTTCGTCGTTGTATGAAGGCTAAACTCCTGAAGCAGTTGTGAGAGTTGTTGTCGTGGGAGTGAATTAACCAGACGACTGAATTAGTAATATACAGTAAGAGCAAGAAGACGGCCAACTTGTTCAGTAAAAACTGTGTTGTGACCAAACGTAACCTCTTGAAATAGACGAATGTCGTCTTCACATTTGCATGCACACTATGGGACTGTGAGCCCCAACGACCTCAATATACAGGCAAGACAAAAACATCCCTTTCAAGGCGCCTACTAATGCCCAAACAGCAAGGCCTTATCAAGGAACATATAGTCTCGACTGATAGTCAGATCATCACCAGAGACATCCTGACAAACAACACCAACAACAACAATAAAAGACTGAACATTGGCGAGGCATTATACATCAGACAAACCGAGCCAGCTATCAGCATCCAAGTAACACCAATCTCAGTTGATTGACAGTTAAGAGGCGGGACCAAAGAGCCGAAGCTCAACCCCCGCAAACACAAATAGATGAGAATCAAAATACACTCTGCCATCCTCGAGGACACGGTGAAACATGCAATATACTACACAAAGAAATCACTTTAACGTGATGTATCTGAGGCTTCCACTGTAGACCATTAGGGTTTCACACATTGCCTCCATGCACTCTGGCTGAGGAGCAGGAGTTCTACATCCAACACTTATCAAATACACAATTAAATCACTTTAACGTGATGTTTGAAGGAGAAAGGCGATGAGTTACCATAACGTGGCTGAAGTATGTTGACCAGACCACACACTAGAAGGCGAAGGGACGACGACGTTTCGGTCCGTCCTGGACCATTCAGTCGATTGGACAATTTACAATCGACTTGAGAATGGTCCAGGACGGACCGAAACGTCGTCGTCCCTTCACCTTCTAGTGTGTGGTCTGGTCAACATGAAGGAGAAAGCCCTGTTGTGGCGTAGTGGTTTATGGCATGTGCTTTGGAGTACCTCCTGTCCAAGTTCAAGCCCTCCTTAATGCTCTTGGTTTTCTCATTCATTATACTGCCCCAGACATCATGGATTATAGATTGGTAAGCTGCAAAAGGCCTATTGGATGAACGTGACGTTCAGAAATGTATCAACAAATATAGTGAGAACAGATAGCAGTTCTTTTTAGAATAATATTTTGCGTGTATTGTAAATTGCAAGGTTTTCATGTACGTACAAATTTAATTAGAGCACATACACTGGTTATTTATATAAATTTGTACACCCAGAGTGTACTCAGCTTCTCGGCATTTATGCACTAAGAATTTACTTTAGTCTTGGGCTGTGGTCCAAAGTATACCTTCTGGTTGGTCAGTAAGCCATTAGTGTGGTCTTAATACCCCCCTCCCATCTCCCCTCCTCCTCTTCTGCCCGCGGATGATACACCTAAGGTCCAACACGAAACATTTCACGTACCAATAAAATATAATGTTTATGAAAGTCTTAATTTGCTATTCGATAATTGCAGTTTATTCCCTATATTAGTTATGTTTATTACACACTAATACCAAGATTTTTTTTTTTAACGATTTGTAAATAAATAACTGTTTAGATCAGGTGAATGAATAACTATCTATTGCGGTTGTCACCTTTCAAAGTTATATTTTATTTGAACTTTAGAACAACCAAGCAAAATGTATCATATGTTTAATTGAAGTCTGTTTTAATTATAATATTTTTAATTGCTTATTCCGTCTTAGGCTTACATCATCTCTCACTTGAGGTGCACAGCCTTCCCAAGGGCTGAGTATCTTTACATAGATTTCTTCAAAATTCGTCTCCTTATGTGAAGGCCACTTAGTGTGATTACTTTATCTCACGGGAGCATCTTGATAGACGACCTCTCCCAGTTACCAACCATGAGGTAACAGTAGAGTATAAAGCCTGTTGTACCTACTCCAGGTATACCACTCCACGGACTCACCATAGCCCGTGCTCTTGGAACGTTTTGTTCCAGGTAGCGAATCTACAACAGCAACAACAACAACAGGTATACCTTGAGTATTCCTGTCGAGTAGTCTGGGAGTTCTTCAACTCCATATGCCGGCCTGGTGGCTAGGCTTGACTTGTAATAACTTGGTTCAATAGGCTGCTTCTTGCACTGATCCACGGGCCTATATATATCCACTACAACTCTGTTGATCCGGTATTTCTTGCAGGATCGTGTCAAATTGTTAACATATTGTGACTGCATGCAATGAAAATTCAGCAAGAACTTAAATGACGTCAGTCAGCTGCAAGAATGTTTTGAGTGATCTGTTATGTTCAAATATAACTATTAAAATTCATATTCAATCGATGAATAACTGCTTATTGCTCGCTAGGAGTAGATAACATATATAATAATTGTCACATCATATCAAATTTTGTGGTGAATTGTATGTGGGAGAAGAAATAATGGTTCTTGTTTACCTTTAAGTTCAGCACAACTAGATTGATGCTTAGTGTCTATAATATGCTATGATAATGTCTTATCTATGTAGCATCCCCTCATCTTTTATCGTAGCATCTCCCCTCACAGTATCCATTCATCATCTCTTACAGCATCCATTCATCTTGTCTCGGGGTTCCCTTATCCTCGGTGTCTTTTGGTCGCTGTCTCTCATTCGTGTCTCTTATCTGCCATTATTCTACTTGTCTCTTCTGTCTCCTCTGCGCGTATGTCACCTGTTCTTTCCATACAGTATTCTTACATAACCTTTCAAGTCATCTTTGCAAACTTGATTCCTAAAGATTCTTGGTTTTAAGAATTTTGTATATTATCTTCACGTTTAATCATTCAGTTTGCTTGGCAATTACGCTGCCTGTCGGCACCTCCAGGGAGCAGTTCTTGGGGCGACCATGTATAATGTGTCATGCATGAAATGCATATTCAACAGGATATACTTAGGGAGCAATGTTATCATGCACTACAGAGATATACTTACGGAACATGTTATCATGCACTACAAGGGATATTTGCAACATATGTTAACGTACTCTGATTTACACAATCATTTGTCAATATTGGACTTTAATCTGTTGGTGGAATTCAATGATCTTCACTACATTTGGCCTCGTGATAGCAAATGTGAACGACTAACGCCCACCTTGTTATAGGTCGGTTTTTAATGAACTTAATTACTTTTGGCCTCGTTACTGGGTGCACTAATATATATATATATATATATATATATATTATATATATATATATATCTATATATATATATATATATTATATTATATATATATTATATTTTTTTTTTATTTTTTTTTTTTTTTTTTTATATATTTTTTTTTTTTTTTTTAAAGTTTGTGAGGGTACCACCTCTGGTGCCAATGTGGGGACCCATAGCCTCGGAGAAGAAAATAAAACGTATTCAGAGGAGACCTTGTGGTTTCTCACTGAACACTAATATTTTCTTCTCCTACCACCCCCATTCTTTTGTATGTACACATATATATTTGCTTTATTTGAACTGTGTTACAAAAAAGGAGTTACATATAGGTACAAAGATGGTTATCATAAGTTGTCGAGTTCCTCCAGCTCCTCAGATGGCGGGCAGGAACCCGGATGCAGTGCGCATTTCCCCTCTGTATCGCCACGCTGAGGCGCTGGAAAAGAAAGCTGGCAGCTCTAGGGTCCCTTGTTGTTTCAATGAGCCTAGAACCCAGTTCCTTCAAAAAACTGGTAGCACTTTTACCCCAGGCGCCGAGTGTCTCAGAAGCAATGGGGACAAAATTGTAGTGGTGATCAAGTTCTCTATACTTACGGGATTTGGCTGCTTCCCTGTGGGTGGCAGCGCCACCTGGTTGTGCAACACTGAGGTCAATGTAGGTGTTAGCCAGGGTTGATACGCACGTGTAGTCCCATACCAACTGCTTGCCATTCTTCCAGGGGTTCACTGTGATACCATCCGGGCGACCAATAAGAGCATCAGAGTTACGGGGCGTTAGGTAACGAGGCTCTCTCTCGCTGGGCATCCAGCTGTGGTGAGGCTCCTCTTGATGATGTCGTTAACTTCACTGTGCCTCGAGTGCCATCCTCCCGTGCTTTGGCAGAGTAGGCCATGGTGGCCGTACCTGTCAGCCACCACCTCGCCGCAAATACACCTATATCTGGTGTGGATTGGGGCAGCAAGGCGGAGGGCCACAGCAATTCGGAGGGCGTGTGGTGTGAGACGCGTGCCAGTTGCCGACATTGGGTTTGCTAACAGGAAATCCCTGCATGAGGGGCTGCTACTGCTGTGAGGCGAGCAATGTCGTGCTGTGTTGATGCAGCACCCAGGCACTCTGCAGCAACTTTGTCTACAATGGGGCCATCCCAGCTGGATTGCCTGTGGGCTTTTGGGGATGGTGGTTGAGGTGATGGGCCTGCACGAGAGGCCCACTCTGTGGCACAGCGTGTAAAATTGGGATCATGTACACCTGCCAGCTGATGTAAGTGCAGGTAGAATTTCCTTCACAAGGTCGTCGGATGCTGATAAGGAGGACAGGAAGGCTGGAACAGCGATTTGCGTTGCTGTTCGAACTCCGAGGCCCCCC
>WNGS01163002.1:11976157-11986530 GCA_020271785.1 Procambarus virginalis | reverse complement strand
GCCATGACCATTATAATTTAATCATATTTCCCGACGCTCAAAATCAGGTGAGAGCAGCAAGTCGAAACAGCGTCTTGTTGTCCACAGACGTACGCCTTAATGCCATTGTTATTCAGACCATTAATACGCCTTAACGGTCTAAGTAACGACAGCTGGTCTGAACAAAATACCAGCTGATCTAAACAATAAATGGAATACACATTCCATCACCTGGGAATGTTTATTTCCAGGGAAGTGTGATGACCATTTGATGGTGACAAAAGCAGCCATTCACCTCTCACTGAGAGTATACTAGTTGTCGTTAAGGTAACAGATGAATGTAGGAACAGAGCTTTAATTAGCTCTGCTCATTAATTAAATTAATGAGTTTTGTTTCCTTTTAATCGACGTGATTAGAACGTTGATCCATGTTGAATAATATTTTTACTTTTTTCCCTCTATATCAGTTATATATATATCATAGAATTTTTTATATCTATCAATGATATATATATATATATATATATATATATATATATATATATATATATATATTTATCAAATGGAAGGAGTACCACCTCTGGCTGGAAGAAGGGGGACCCATAGCCTCGGAGGAAATCACACATAACGCATTGGAGGGAATGTAGGTCCCCTCCAATACAGTTTCTGTGTGCTTTTCTCCCACCACCCCCTTCCTTTTTTTTTTCTTATGCTTTATTGTGTATTTAAAGGTTACAAAACATACAAGAACACGAATATATATATATATATATATATATATATATATATATATATATATATATATATTTTTTATCATAGAACTTTTTATATCTATCAATGATATATATATATATATATATATATATATATATATATATGTATATATATATATATATATATATATATATATATATATATATATATAAACATCGTAAACATATAAACTCATCGATAGATATATATATATCGTTGAGTTTATATATATCTACCGATGAGTTTATATATCTATCGCTGAGTTCCTTTCCCTAAGGTTCATATGAGTTTCCTAGTTCACATGAGCTTCTTTTGTTCATGCAAATTATTAAAAAAAAAGTTCCTTGAAGCTTAGTTTCGCAAGGCCATGGACCAAGCTTGAGGTTATCTTGAGATGATCTTGAGATGATTTCGGGGCTTTTTAGTGTCCCCGCGACCCGGTCCTCGACCAGGCCTCCACCCCCAGGAAACAGTCCGTGACAGCTGACTAACACCCAGGTACCTATTTTACTGCTAGGTAACAGGGGCATAGGGTGAAAGAAACTCTGCCCATTGTTTCTCGCCGGCGCCCGGGATCGAACCCGGGACCACAGGATCACAAGTCCAGCGTGCTGTCCGCTGGGCCAACCGGCTCCATTGTAAATCAAGCTCGTAAATCTCTTCAAACTTCTCAAGTTTTGCATTAATTGGCAATAAACAGCCAATTAATGCACAACTATATTCTACCCACTTCGAGACCCCGAACCAACGTACAAGCAGCAAGAGGAAGTATGGGCCAATAGGCCTTCTGCAGTTAATTCCATTCTTATGTTTTCATACCCATTGATTCGTGTTCTGGCATAGTTCTGTCAGCTCACCCAAAACGAGTATAAGTATGATGCATGTTATGTGTAAACTAGTCTTTGAAAATGTAAGAAGCATTACGAAATGCATTCAGGCGTCAGACCAAAAATAAAAGAATGAATTTTGGAGAGTTAATTTTTCAATTACCCTCGACAGTGAAGAAAAACTTAAGAAATATTGAGAAGATTCGTGTTAGAATTATTAATCTTACCCTTTCGGACATATTCAACAACATATGTTTACAAGAAAGACTGCTACCAAAATATACTAACATAACACACACACACACACAAACACACACACACACACACACACACACACACACACACACACACACACACACACACACACACACACACATATATATATATATATATATATATATATATATATATATATATATATATATAAACTTCGCATGTTTGCCAGAGAAAACTCGTTGTGTGAAACAATGTTGAAGCTTCGTTACAATTTGTCGGTCCCCTCAGTACGAGGGAGGTGTGGACCAAACGGTAGTACAGTGCCTTCAATATGTTGGCATGCCGTTGACATGGTCCCCTCACTGTGGTTAGATGAGGACATACCGATGGCATAGTTTCGCCTCGCCAGCTCTCTTCCCCTTCCTTAGGGTCCACTGTTGAAGCTGCTGGCAAAACAGGTTCAAGGTGAGGGGAGACTTGTGTCTAGCTGAATTGTACTGACTCCTTGACAGTGACGGAGGCATCGCCATTTTGGGTGTCATGAATCTGCTTCTCGCAATGAGTCTAATAGGATTGATGGTTTTATTGAAATTGAAAGATTGAAAGAACTGCTTGTTCTTTCTCTCCTGCCTTCGTATAGATGTTTAAGGAGACAATTTGAAAATTCTTATTGTTTGTGGACAATGCTATATAAGGTCGTTCTCGAGCTGGTAATAAATTATCCGTTGATTGTGAGATAATAATGCATGGAACTATGAATGGTTGTGAGGATGTTGTGTACCTCAGACAATCTGGCTCAGAGCCAGACACAACAGAGGCCACACAGCTGCACAGTCTGGCTCAGAGCCAGACACAACAGACGCCACACAGCTGCACAGTCTGGCTCAGAGCCAGACACAACAGAGGCCACACAGCTGCACAGTCTGGCTCAGAGCCAGACACAACAGACGCCACACAGCTGCACAGTCTGGCTCAGAGCCAGACACAACAGAGGCCACACAGCTGCACAGTCTGGCTCAGAGCCAGACACAACAGATGCCACACAGCTGCACAGTCTGGCTCAGAGCCAGACACAACAGAGGCCACGTAGCTGCACAGTCTGGCTCAGAGCCAGACACAACAGACGCCACACAGCTGCACAGTCTGGCTCAGAGCCAGACACAACAGAGGCCTTACAGCTGCACAGGACGACGTCACACATACAACTTCATCACTGGCTCTTAAAAGGAATGGACTATTAGCTTCCATCATTGACTCATGATATATCAAAGCTTATATGATAAAACCAACCAAGAGTTAAGATACGACACTTAACAATGATTACCTGCCTTTATCGATGGAAAAGGAAGAGCCGTCATAGTTGGTAGCCGGAAAGTAAAGGACGCTCTTTGAACATCAGTAACGTCCGTCTCTGGAACAGCTGATCTTGACGGGCAGTTGACACTAAATGTTCATGGGAGAAACTGCGGCGTCGCAAAGTAGGTAAATAGATATTCTCCTCCAGTTTCGTATACATGTGACTGTAACAAATCGTGTTGTCAACTAATACGGCGTTATGGTAAGTTGTGGTAAACAGCGAACTAAATGCAACATATTATGAAAGTAACGGCTCAAAAAAATCCACATTTTCTATGCATCGGTTGGTTAGGTAAAGTGGCTTGGGTTCATGCGTTTCTGATTAGGTTAGGACGGCGAATTTTTGTACGTTGTGGCAAATAGAGATAGCAGCAAGGTGTCTGGGGCAACAAGGTGTCTGGAGCAACAAGGTGTCGAGCACTGAGGGAGTAATCAGTGGGTCCAGCACCCGCGGTCCAGGAAGGCTTGGCGTGACCGCCAACACTGAACGTTCGGGGCGGCATATTGGTGCATATCAACAGACTAACGGTTTCTATATTACCACTCGAATGTACGGGCTCACCATAGCCCGTGCTACTTGGAACCTCGTTCCAGGTAGCGAATCTTTAACAACAACAAGAACACGAATGTACTCGCCTAATTTTTGCTTGAAGACCGAGCATCTGCTCTTGGGTCCCGCCTGTTCGGCTGTCATTTAATGTATTGACTGCCGATCCCATCTACAATTAAATCTCTTTTTCTCCTGTTTGGCATAATGTGATCTCTTAGAGGTTATTACGATCATCTGTATTTGACTGAGTAATTGTTAAAGATTTTATTTTGTTTCTGACAAGCTGGCGGGGACATGTTTATTAGTTGGAAACATTTTTAAATTTGTTAAATTAATTAATTAATTAATTTTAATGTTAAATTAATTTTAAATAATTTTTTAATTAAACTGACTGGAAACAACATTGTGTCCTCATAATTCGTGGCATAGAATGCTAGGCCAACATACCAACGCATTTTGCCGAACCAGCATCTTATAAACAAATCCACAAGGACCGTGACGAGGATTCGAACCTACGTCCGAGATCTCCGAGTCCGAATATATATATATATATATATATATATATATATATATATATATATATATTATATATATATATATATATATATGTCGTACCTAGTAGCCAGAACGCACTTCTCAGCCTACTATGCAAGGCCAGATTTGCCTAATAAGCCAAGTTTTCCTGAATTAATATATTTTCTCTATTTTTTTTCTTATGAAATGATAAACCTACCCATTTTATTATGTATGAGGTCAATTTTTTTTATTGGAGTTAAAATTAACGTAGATATATGACCGAACCTAACCAACCCCACCTAACCTAACCTAACCTATCTTTATAGGTTAGGTTAGGTTAGGTAGCCGAAAAAGTTAGGTTAGGTTAGGTTAGGTAGGTTAGGTAGTCAAAAAACAATTAATTCATGAAAACTTGGCTTATTAGGCAAATCGGGCCATGCATAGTAGCTGAGTAGTGTCGTTCTGGCTACTAGGTACGACATATAGATATATATATATATATATATATAATATATATATCATATAGATATATATATATATATATATATATATATATAATATCACACACACACATACAATAGGAGGGTTACCCGACGGTGCCGGGATAGTCTGTCTTTCCACCACCACTTCCATCCACTCCTTTTCCCCTTCCCTTCCATCTCCCTCATTTTCCCCTTTTAATTAAACCTCTCCAATTTTCCCTTCTTCTAACCCTTCCCCCTCTTCCCCTAACCTCCATCCCCTTCCCTGCCTCTCTATCCTTCAAGCTCAAACAGAAAGATACTTCCATTTATATGTAAAGTAAACATAAAAAATGCTCGGGTAATTTTTTTTATTAATACATGCGGTACATCTGCATTAGTGCAGCTACCCTAGAGTATATGAAGTGGAGTACAGTGTGTCAAAAAAGCTAACTAGGTGATGCTAAAACATCCCCATCACACAGATAGCTAGTCATACAGAGCATGTGATAAGCAGTCTGCACTGCAGACTCCGGATGCATTATGTGGATATCATCAACACAAGATTGAATAAGGTAGCAGTGGTAATAAAGGTCCCCATCTCGCAGGATGGTTAGTCATACAGGGCCATATGTTTAGTAGCCTGCACTGGCAAATTTTGGGTACACTGTGAGGATATCTTCAAGAATACGAGAATGAATAAAGTAATTGCAAAGCTCCAGGTACCTCATGCCAACTAGTCTGAAAGGTCTAATAACTGGGCATTCAGTGATGTAGTGTGGGAGATCGTGCCGTAGTTCCTGCTCACAGAGTTTGCAACTGAGTGCTCAGGATTAGGAGACCCGTCACTTGCAGCCACCTGCCACAGGTAACGGTAACCCCATCTGATCCTTGCAACCACTGTGTCGCACAGTCTAGAGGACGTTTTGTGCTGCCCATAGATATAGGTTTCAGATCTGAACAGATCATAGCTTTTTATACTAGTACTTTCAGGTCGTTGGGAGTCGGTAATTTCTTTCCTATCGATCTGAGTGTTTGGACCAATACAGTTTTGACAGCAGAGATGGGGATACCTAGATCNTGCATGCAAGACAAACGAGGTCAATGACATCATCAAGAGAAGCCTCGTCTCAGCTAAGTGCCCAGCGGAGAGAGAACCTCGCCTCCTAGGGGTCCAAAACCCGGATTTCCCGCACTTCGCCCTGAGGATCAACCATATATCATGGAAGGAGGGTAGACAGTTGGTGTGGGACTACACATGTGTATCCACCCTGGCTGAAACCTATGTACACTTCGGAGCTGATCAAGCAGGTGGGGCAGCCAACCACAGGGAAACAGCAAAATCTCTCAAATACAGGCGACTGGCAGGTCAATACCTCTTTGTTCCCATAGCGTCTGAGACGCATGGCCCCTGGGGCAAGAGTGCCTTGGGATTTCTCAAGGAATGGGTTCCAAGCTCATTGACGTCACCAGAGACCCAAGGGCTTGCAGTTTTTTTGTTTCAGCGCCTCAGTGTGGCGATCCAGAGGGGAAATGCTTGCTGCGTCCTCGGTTCCTGTCCGGAAGCGGAGGAGCTTCAAGAGATCCATAACCTTTAGGCATTTGTCTTGTATGTTTTGTAACCTTTTAAATACACAATAAAGCATAAGAAAAAAAAAAAGGAAGGGGGTGGTAGGAGAAAAGCACACAGAAACTGTATTGGAGGGGACCTACATTCCCTCCAATGCGTTATGTGTGATTTCCTCCGAGGCTATGGGTCCCCCTTCTTCCAGTCAGAGGTGGTACTCCCTTCCAGTTGTATATATTATAATATATATATATATATATATATATATTATATATATATATATATATATATATATATATATATATATATATATATATATATATTAACCTAAACCCCAATAATTTGCATATAAAAATAATCTAATTTAAAAACCGGACGGAATTTATAATTCGGATACCTGTATTTTCCACTTTTGTATGAGTTTCTGTCATGATCACCAGTATCATTAGAAGTAGAAATTTAATTGTAATGACTCGTAGAACTGGTGACCTGAACATCATTCTGCCTGTATGTCAGTCATTTCTCTGAGTGGAAGAAAACATTAATAAGTAACATTTGATAAATTTTGGTGTTGCAGGTAAAGTTTTGTATAGGTGATTGTACCGATAATTGTACAGATTGATGATTGTACCGGTAGTTGTGTATAAATTCTACTTGAAACTTTTACTTGATACATCCCCCAATGATCCAGTAAGGACAGATTTTCACCATGGACAAATAAAATCAAGGAAACACAATTTTCCCCGTGAAATGGAGAACGTCCTCCACTCGGACACAAAACCACATTACCACCATTTCTAAAAAAATTAAAGAAGAAACCAAACTGGTAAACCAAGGAAAGAACATCACCCCACCATAAACCCTCCCATCCCATGAAACCTCTGTTAACATGGAACTTCTGCCAGAAGAATTACCCCAAAAAACCTAAGCCCAATTGAGCAAATGCAAAATAAATGCTGAACACACACACGGACGTAAAAAATACACAACCACCAATGTCAGGAAGCAGCCTAACTCCAACATCTAAATAAAGTAAATACAAATTACGACTTTTGTGTAAATCCCTGGCATATAAAACTTATAAATTCAAATTGTGCAGTAAATAATAGTAATGTTTACATACTATGCTGTTATAGGGACTTTATGTAATTTTTGTACTATCGTTGTGTACAGCCATTTTGTACAGCCGTTTACGAATAAAGCTTTTGATTTAATTTCATTTGGTTTCAAACTTTCATCAAAATCTTGATGTAAGGACGAACCGAGAGCCAATTTTATAAGCAAACCCACTAAGACATCAAGACGGCACAAAGTAATACTCAAAATAAACAACAATTAAAGCAACCGGTTTCCCTACTTATCCTTCCAATTCTAACCCATTTTACTACACATCTCCCTAAGAGACCCAACCGATTTCACTGTTTGTCACCCAGGCCTAGCCAGTTTCACAACCTGTTACCCAGAGCTGACTGGTTACATTGGCATGCAACCCGTGTCTGGCCGGGTTTTCCACTGTCTGTTTCCTTATATTGAGCTACTAGGGACGTTGATCGGGAGACGCTCGGCAAATATTCACTACATGCTATCTTCACTCTTCACCTCCCGTCTGCTGTAGCATCTTCCCTACCACCACCTTCACTACCTTCCCCTCACCTTCACCACCTTCACCACATTTCCTCACTTTTATCACTGTGGCTTAGTGCTTTCTCATAATTACCGGACCTTCCTGATCCTTTACCATCTTCCCTACCGCCCACTGCCTTTCCAGCCATTAACCACCTTTCCCTATCATTCACCGCCTTCTCTATCGTTCGCCGACTTTCATATCGTTCACTAACTTCTCTATCGTTCGGCAACTTCTGAATTAGGATGATTTTGCAGTTCATGAAAAGGGGAGAGGAGCAGGAGGCTCGACACTCCGACCTATGACCATCCCGGACAAAGATGGATCACCCTGCAAAATTAGTGCTAGCCTGAGGCATCTGGCTTCCAACCTCGAGCAAACACACATTGAGATCACAGTAACGTGGTCCATGGGTAGGGGGGTGTGCTTCTTAAAGGACCCAGGATGCTAGTTCAATCCCGTCGTCCTGTTTCATAGATTTTCTCAGATATAGATAGTCTTATATAAGATATTGATCTGTAGCAATGATTCTTAATAGCGTTAACAAAATGATATTCAAGCATGTACAAATATCTAAATTTCAGGTGTAATGTTAACACTTCCTGTCTCAAAACACTGACCGGTTGCACAACCTGTTTCCCAGTCATAACCGGTTCCACTACCTCTCCCACCAGAGGCAGTAGTGATTGAGGAAGCAAAGAAGTAGCAGCAGGACTGCGGCGGGGACCAGAGCGAGCACTAGAAACCCACAGAGGCCAGATTCACAAAGCAGTTACGCAAGCACTTACGAACCTGAACACCTTTTCTCAATCTTTGGCGGCGTTGTTTACAATTATTAAACAGTTCATGAGCTCCGAAGCACCAGGAGGCTATTTAGAACAAAAACAACAGTTGATTGGGAAGTTTTAATGCTTGTAAACTGTTTAATAAATGTAACCAAAGCCGTGAAAGATTGAGGAAAGATGTACACGTTCGTAAGAACTTGCGTAACTGCTTCGTGAATCTGGGCCTTCGTGAATAAAATGCTTAGTGAATATAATAAAAGAAGTGAACCAAAATCGCAATTAATATGAGAGGTAATAACGCCATAAAAACGGAGGCAATCGAAGTATCAGAATTACCATAACAATGATGAAAAACAAGTCGGCCAGGTCCGGGAACATGGCGCCTAGAGTGTAAGGCAGAAGGAGAGGGTCAGAGATACCAGTACGCTTCCGGGCCACACAACTACCAGGACGGATATTAAGGAGCAGAGTATGTTAGTAAAACACGTATAAGACTAACATTTAAAAAAAATCTTCGTTTTTGTGTGGCTTACTTCATTGCTGTTTCTCATCCTTCTTGGCTTGTTTCTTCTCCTCAAGTAACTTCTTTGCTTCTTTAATCTTCTGCTTTGCTTTCTCCTGAATTTGTTCTCTCTTCCTTCATTATGAGCTTTTCTTGCTTCTCCCTCTCTTCTTTTTTATTTTCCATCTTTTTCTCTTCCTTCTCCTTTTCCTTTTCCTCCCTTTTCTTGAGAACGCCTGTCAGCTTAACCACAGGCGGCTCCGACGGAGGAGCTGCACCAAACCACTGGTACTGGAGTCTTGTGGAGTGGGAGAACTGGAACCCTTCCAGGACCTGACGTTTTAGCAGGTAGATGTAGCAGAAGGTTATGTGTCCCAGCCTCCCGGAGACAACTCTTCATGGGCCCTCAGCCTCAGACACCATTTTCCCAGGGAAAGTAGTAAAGGGTGAGGAAGATAGTAAAGTTGGCTACACTTGAGGGAAAGTATCCACTATAACATATGTTTAAACTTAATCTACTGCTAAGCCTCGCTGGAGGTTATTACTAGCAATCACGAGACTAGTACTAAAGTGACTAGTAGTCAAGTGGCTAGTATTGAAGTGACTACTAATCACGTGACTACCATCATTGCAGAACACACTAATACATTTTCGTCTGATGCGCAGGGATTTGATGCAGCATTCATGACTCTTGAAGGGACACATCGGTGTGTGTGTTCTCTTCACGTGCAGAAAAGCTAAACTAGAAAAAAATAAAAAAATTACAAATACATCAAGAGAGGCTCGCATGAAGACATCAAGCCCGCTAAACACGCTATCCTGTATATCCCGCCAAACACGCAGGCCTGTATAGCCTGCTAAACACACGAGCCTACATCCTACCAAGCCCTGGTAATGGCCTTACCACACTGGCATGATGGCTAGGAAAACCGCAGTATAACATATGAGAACCAGTGTTAGAGTAATCCAACCAGAGATTTGGCCCAGCTTTATGAAACATTTGTATGAGGTCCCGTGTTGAACGTTTGTCTTGTATTCCTCAGAGACGGCCTCTGTCTCTTCTTGTGTCTTTCCGTCCAGCCTCATAAATTGTCTTAACTTTTCTAAAACTATAACCCAAAACCTGCGTTGAAGTTCAACTACTTTCTGATTTTCTTTTAACTCTTTCTGTTGCTTCTGTTCTTCTATTCGCATCGCTCGTTCCCTTTCCTATCGGTCCTGCTCCATCATTCTCTCT
>WNGS01163002.1:11964060-11975157 GCA_020271785.1 Procambarus virginalis | reverse complement strand
TGTTATTCAAACCATTTTAGAATTAATACAAAAATAGATCCAAATTATACAAAACAATACTATGTTTAAATTGTATGATTTTGTAATCTGAATTAAAGCAGTTCAATAATGTTTCCATTAAAATCCTTTTACAATTCGATATTGAAGAAGCCTCTCCAATCAGTTTGGTGAGAACTTGCTGACAAATGAGCAACGAAGAATTAAACAGATGACCAAGTCTAATGTTCCCTGGAACTCACATGCTTGGGTCATTGGGTCTTGAGTAGTTCACTCTTATGTTTGTAAACAAAGACAATGTTTTTCACCCCACTCCACCTCACCTCATTCCTCCCTCTATATCTATCACCGCTGAATTATAATTCTGACGGGCTATTCATGCCCGTGCCACCTCTTGGATGGCTTAATCTTCATCAATCAGTTATAATTCCATACATCTGAAGATGGATTATTAAATACGAAAGTACTTAAGGAAATTCCTGTCTTAATCCTTCCTTCGTGGTCTGACATTGTCATTCATATATATTTATACATATTATATATATATATATATATATATATATATATATATATATATATATATATATATATAGTGTGTGTGTGTGTGTGTGTGTGTGTTGTGTGTGTGTGTGTGTTGTGTGTGTGTGTGTTGTGTGTGTATATCACGAAATAAACACGTGATTAAAAATGTGACAGTGTCAGACCACGGAGGAAAATTGAAACAGGAATTTCCTTAAGTACTTTCGTATATTAATACATCTTCAGAAGGAGTGCTTCTTCTGAAGATGATTAATATACGAAAGTACTTAAGGAAATTCCTGTTTCAATTTTCCTCCGTGGTCTGACACTGTCACATTTATATATATATATATATATATATATATATATATATTATATATATATATATATATATATATATATATATATATATATATATATTAAGGGTACCACCTGTGGTGCAATTGTAGGGACCCATAACCTCGGAGAAGAAAATAAAGAGCCTCATACACCAAATAAAATAATTAGCAGTAAAAGCCTACGATTAAAAAATATCAAGTGAGCGCGCATAACATTCTTGTTGTCTTTATCAAACTAATAGGTTGTGGCTTTTCAAGCCTGAATAAAAATCATTGGGGTGGGAAAAGGGTAGTGGAAGGGCGAGGGTTTATGTGACCTTACGACGCGAGAAACAGTTAAGTGTTTCCTGTGAATTCCTCGTCGGACAAAGAATATGAGATAAACTAAGTGCCTTTTTTCTCCAGGAAAAAACGCACTTTGTGATATGTTGGGTCACAGAGATCTGTTTGCCCTCAGCTTTACTTTCCCGTTCATATATCAAGCCGTGATGTAAAGCTAACTCAAGGCAGTTTATGTAAAGCCAAGTTATATTCTTAAAATCTTTATTGGCAAAATCAACAACCAATTTTGCTTAATCGAAGCAATTCTGTTAGGTGTCACTGCAGTATTGATGCTGCTCATACGAAGACAGGAGTCACTGCAGGTTGATGCTGCTTATCAACACTGCAGTGCATACTAAGACCGGACTTCCTCGCCACGGTGTCAGACAAATGATACATAAATCAATATCTTTCCTCCCCTTCTACGTCTCCCATTCCTCTTACAATCCCTCTTAATTTTTGTCCATGCTTCATTCCGCAGTCTCCACCCTACCATTTCCTCTTCCTACCTTTTAATTTTCCCAACTAATTTTCCTTTTTATCCTCTCATCTTCTCCTATCCCCACTTTTTCTTCCCTCATATTTCTCTTCCCTCTCCTCCCCCCCCCCTCCCCTTCTCTCTCCCATCCTCTCAACTCTTATACCTCAAATGAAGTTTAAGAGATGGATAATGGCCTTCTCAGCGAGACGCAAAATTGGCTATTAAATACAGGCGGCTGGAGTCTCGTTAAGTCTCCCAGCGCCGTTTCTTCTTCTCCTCCGTTGGACGACGAACGTCCGACACACGCACGTGTTATGACCAATAATGAAACGGGAGGAACAGCGACAGAAATGGTGCGTTAATGAACAATGTGTGTTAATGGAATCGTGAACGATGGAGGAGCTGCAATATTGGCTCGAAACTGGAAGAGGAATTTGTAGTACGAGTTATGCAGTGGAAGCGCTTCCTCCCAACCAGTAGAACTCTCTTGGATTTTTGTTTTTGTTTTTATGGACGATCCATTAACAGCAACAGCGCAAGGGAGCCTAACCTCTGATGAAACTCATCCATTACGCGTTTTAGTGCTATAAGCTGTAACGTGCTCTCAGGATAGCTCGGCTGTTGCTGTTATCAGATCTAAACATCGAGAATTCAACGCAAGTCACGCACATGGCCAGCCATAACGACTCTGGAAGACTGGCAAGTAGCAAAGTAGCGAGCCACTGTTCTCTGGTGCTATATGGGTGACGGACAATGTCGACATTTTCTAAACAAACTTGGAAATCCAAAATAAATTAACCAGAGATGCTGTAGGATGCATTTGACACCATGATATGTTACCTGTTGATGTAAGTTCCTATCCGAACTCCGCTCATGCCGAACTAGAAGGTCCACTACGGGCTCACCATAGCCCGTGCTGATAAGAACTTTTGTTCGAATAGCGTAATCTAAAACAACAAAGCCGAACTAGATGACTCAAGATGGTACAACTGAGATTCACGTTCAACGATGTCAATGGCTCAATAGTTTACAACGCCGCCTCTGTTTTACCTTGTCAAACAACTGTGTGCTGGATGTCTACTTTATAGTAAACATTTATACCTTTCATCTCAACAATATTTGCCGGCAAGAGACGGCAATACCTTTTGAACAATGGAGAAACAGGTCATTAGCCAATGTCCAAGAGCAAGTTCAGGAGCTAACAGACTGGTACATCTCACACTAGCACTAAGCTAGGAGAATCACAAGACCACTGGATGTTCCCAGCATCACACGCAAATGTACACTAACTGGAGAGAAGAGCTTAATGCTCAATATCCTTGTATTTTCAGACGGAGCAAACTGAAAAGTGATGCGGACAGTAAGTCACATAACGTGGCTGAACACTTACATTCACTCATTCAGACCACGGAGCCTTCGAACTGCAGTGTACAAAAGCAGCAGCCCCACTAGCTCTATCTGAAAAAATAAGCACCCAACCCACACAACTGAACAGAAAGGAAGGTGACGGCGTTTCGGTCCGTCCTGGACCACAACTTGATAATGGTCCAGGACGACCGAAACAACATCACTTGCTTTATTTCAGGTATATGGCAGGATGTCTGTAAGGTGATGCCTGACAAGGGAACCGAGTCCTCAGGTCCCCTTCCTCTCATCGTCAGTGTGGTGGCTACTCGCATATTACTAATTGCTGTTTCATATTCGCAAGTTGGTCTCGGCTCCAAGGGCAGGATTCACAAATCATGTCCAGTTAGGGGACCTGCACCTCTTATCTCGATCATGGCGATATTAGAGCTTAATTTATAACTTTGTCCATTTTGGTGCAACGTAAGCGTTTTATCTTGTGTCTGCAGCTGCTTCCAACACTTTAAAGGGATTTAAGTATCTAAAGTTTTATAATTTAAAATTAATTCTTATAAGACGAACTTCTTTGCGCCTGTACGAAAACTTCTAAAGTAACACTTAAAACAATCTTTTGATCCTGTTCATGTCTCTCGAAATGTGTTAAGATTTTCTCCCGCTGTTTCATGTCTCATGACAGGCAATTGTCTATCAAGAAAATAAAACTTACCTTGACTCACAGCCCGCCTAAAAATTCGTCTGCAAGTCTGCTTCCAAAGCTTGCCCGCCTGCAAAGCATCTCCGTCTGCCTGTCTGCCTGCCTGCCTGCCTGCCTGCCTTCCCGCCTGCCTGCTGCTGCCTGCCTGCCTGCCTGCTTGCCTGCATGCCAGCTACCCACACCTTCCTCTCCACCTTCCTCTGCGCTCCCCCGCCTGGCCCTGCCCCCTCCTGCAACTGTCTACCTACCTCTGAGAAATAGCATGTGTGAGTGTAAATATAGTTGAGAAAACAGTGTGAGAGATCCCTCTCCCCCTGAAGTGATGAGAGGTTACTTCGTAAACAATAAAACAGGAGCTCATTACTCCAGAGATTTTGACCAAGACAAAATGTGTGTATGAATAGGAATTGGTAGACGATAATAATAATAATAATAATAATATAAATAATAATAATAATAATAATAATATTTTATTTAGGAAAAGTACATACATAGATGCAGAGTTACAAACATGTCTGACTGATTTATAATAGCTAGTACATACAATACCTAAGCCACTAGTACGCATAGCGTTTCGGGCAAGTCCTCCTCTTCGGGTACGAAGAAGAGGAAGAAGGTCCTTAATAGGGTGCAGGGTTAAGGGGAGAACTAATGGCCTAAGGGGCAACACCAATTGATAAAGGGTAGGAATTAGGTAGCAGAAGAGGTAAGTATATTAAATCATTGATACACATTCATCTCAATAATTTTCTATTAGAATTCTTATCTCATTATTATCTCGCTAATGATTCCTGGAACCTCACATGTATGGGTCATTGGGCCTTGTGTAGTTCACTCTTATGTTTGTGAACAAAGACTTTTTTTTCACTCCACCTCACTCTTCCTGTTTTCTATGCTATCACCACCGAATTATAATTACATCCTTCTGAAGATGCATTATTAAATACGAAGGTACTTAAGGAAATTCCTGTCTTGGGAGTTAGACAGCTGCTACGGGCTTCTTCCTGGGATGTGTGCGCGTGTGTTAGAGAGAAATATATATAATGGATATAATAGAGGAAAAATAGACTGGCTAGAAAGTAGGGGTCCAAGAGCTAATAGCTCAATTCTGTAGACACAAATAGTAAATACTCACACATTAAACCTGGCGGTGCCCGGTATATCTGTCTCCCATCCATCTATCTACCCATCCATTCATTCATCTATCTCTATCAATTCATACATTTAGGAAGGTTCCCGGTGATTCCCGGTGCCCCCCCTCTCTCCGTCCCGGTTCTCAACATTTTTATCGACCGTTCCTGGAAACCCTCGTCTTGACGACATGTCTGACACTAACCTCTGCTTCCTGACGAAGCCTCCCCAGGATATCCCGAACTTACGTGCCAATCAAATTTTCACAATTTAAGAACCAAAAACCTTCTTTGTGGCAAAACAGCACATCTTGGCCTCTACCAGGATAACTTTGAATGCTTCGATCCCGTCCGTAATACTCGCTATTCGGTTTTCTGTTGGTTCTTATTCGATTGACTTGATCTTACTTGATTGACCAGGCCTAATGTAATTGATCAGTTACATGTGATTGACTAGGCCCCATTTGATTAACCAGGTATCATGTGAGTGACCAGTCTTATGTGAGTGACCAGGCCTTATTTCCTTATTATAGAGGCTAATTATTAAAAAAATTACTTAGCTGCTGTAATTTGATCACGTAACATATTGCATCATGTAAGTATTTGCTAAGAGTATTGAGCTCCAGTGATTCAGCGAGCATTCCTTCATAAGAATAGAGCCCCCCTAAGGCATTCAATTAAAATATTAAAGTTCCTTGGAAGCTTAATTAGAGATCACAGACAAGCAGCGCCCGCTTGTCTTTGTTAATCGCAGTGACTCCTTGAAGAGCTCCACCCACTGACGCTCTGCAGGGGTCCACCCACTGACCTCCTGCAGGCCTACCACACACTGACGTCCTGCAGGGGTCCACCCACTGACGTCCTGCAGGGGTCCACCCACTGACGTCCTGCAGGTCCACCACTGACGCCCTGCAGGGGTCCACCCACTGACGTCCTGCAGGGTCCACCCACTGACGCCCTGCAGGGGTCCACCCACTGACGCCCTGCAGGGGTCCACCCACTGACGTCCTGCAGGGGTCCACCCACTGACGCCCTGCAGGGGTCCACCCACTGACGTCCTGCAGGGGTCCACCCACTGACGTCCTGCAGGGGTCCACCCCTGACGTCCTGCAGGGTCCACCCACTGACGTCCTGCAGGGGTCCACCCACTGACGCCCTGCAGGGGTCCACCCACTGATCCTGCAGGGTCCCCCACTGATGTCCTGCAGGGGTCCACCCACTGACGCCTGCAGGGGTCCACCCACTGATGTCCTGCAGGGGTCCACCACTGACGTCCTGCAGGTCCACCCACTAATGTCCTGCAGGGGTCCACCCCTGACGTCTGCAGGGGTTCACCCACTGACGTCCTGCAGGGTCCACCCACTGACGCCCTGCAGGGGTCCACCCACTGATGTCCTGCAGGGGTCCACCCACTGACGCCCTGCAGGGTCCACCACTGATGTCCTGCAGGGGTCCACCCACTGATGTCCTGCAGGGGTCCATCCACTGACGTCCTGCAGGCGTCCACCCACTAATGTCCTGCAGGGGTCCACCCACTGACGTCCTGCAGGGCTCCACCACTGACGCCCTGCAGGGCTCCACCCACTGACGCCCTGCAGGGTGTCAGTGGTTCAAGACGCACCTATAAATACATTAAGTACCTAATGTAAAAACAAATTATTTACGAACCGAAGCACAAAGCCGAACCTAATTTAGGCCTAACTATCCACAAAATTCTAATATATAAATGAATATTACTTTAGATATTATAAAAAAATATTACAAAGGGCGGTGGCAGCTTCTTTTTCCTTCTCTATGTTAAGCAGCTTGGGTGAACATAGCCTGAGGGTGGGACGGGCTCAGCAGGAGCTTGGACGAAGGCTTCAGGATTCAAGATCCCCCGGCATGAGAAGACGTTTGGGCACATTTTCTTACACCTGATACATCTGTTCAGCTAGAAGTAATGATTGTTTGGTCTTCATATGTTCAACCACGTTATTGTGACTCGTCGTCTGCATAGGTAACTGTAGTTAAGCAACTGTTGTGGGTGACATTTTGGGAGAGGTCAGTCATTGGGCGAAGAGGAGCTCAATACGGTTAACAGGTTTCCTACATCATTTACACCCTGTAACACAAGTTTTGTCCCTTGGTCGTGATATTTTCATATTGCTGATGATGCCATAGTATGGAAAATGGTTATTATTCCCCCCTCAAACTTTGACCTTAGCTTAAAGAAGATGTCTCAGCAGCCTTCAAGTAATCGTCTAGATATCTTCTCAAAGCTGTCTAAGGCAAAGGTCAAAGCAAAGTTTGAGGGAAATAACATCCATTTTCTATACTTTAGCAAAGCAAAGATAAAATAACATGACCCAAGGACAAAGAAAATTGTTACATTGTGTAATGAAACCTCGTCTCCAAGTGACGAGCGAGTGACTACTGACCTGACCGAGGTCACATACAGCACAAGCACAGCACCACAGGTCAACATCTGTCCAACATCTGTTCTAGAGGAAGACGAGGGGGGTAAACCACAATTAGTTTACATGAAAAACCATGTACAGACTTAGAGAGCCTTATTTTCTGCTAGATCCAAGAGTATCTCAAAGGAGAGGCAGGACGATTATCAGGAGAAAGCGTTAAGCGATTACAACAATGTAGCAATTGGAAGGAATCTTGCCTAACCATTGCGGATTGAACTCCGACCTGCAAGGAGCGAGACCGTTGCTGTAAAACAAAGGAGAATTTCCAGTCAAAACTGTATAAAAAAATAGAGCCAAAACAATGGCTGTAGTGAAAAACCAGTGGCTGAGATGATATTGTTCCCGCAGACGGAGCGGACCAATAAGGTGAGCTTAACCCAACTTAATGATAGGATGTCAACCAAGAAGAGAATTTTCCCGTTCAGTACTTCTGAACACGGCGGCACGTGGGGACTATCGCAGCCCTGTAACCGGATCCACAGAACTCTGAGAGCAATGGGACCTCAACCACCCTAAACCTGCTCCTCGCGCTTCCTCTGCTGACGTGAAATAAATAAGAAGTGAGGCGAACTCCTCCCAAGGCGAACTAAGCCATAACGATTATATAGCACATGGAAGGTGCAAGGGGATGAGGAGTTAGTATAGGGGAGAGGAAAGGAATGGTGCCCAACCACTTGGGCGGTCGGGAATTGAACACCGACCCGCATGAAGCGAGACTGTCGTCCTTCCGTCTGGTCTACAAGAGACTGGACTCCACATACAGCGCAAAAGACCATATGGAGCTACACGCTTTTCGACCTTACGACTCATGTAATTATGAACAATATTCCTTTAACGTCTGTCATCTCTTTATACGGCACTTTTTTCACGGCTGCCAAAGTATGCATTAAAGAATAAATAATACACAATGTGCCCGAAATAGGTTTCACTCCCCCCCCCCCTCGCCAATGTACCTAACGTCTGTCTAGGTAAACAAGGCATCGAACTCCTCATGATTCGGCTGCCTGAGCCTTCCCATATATTGGGAGACTTCGATTTCAGGCTCTGGGGAGACATTGTTTCCAATAGTGAGAGGAAATACTGGATCTCACAGTAGCTAGGTTGAACAAGCCTTCAAACTTGGACAGTGGCAGACGTACGACCTCTGTATCCAGAGACGCTCCGAGGAACACTTACGTAATGACGACCATCTTTAAAAAAAACTACAATACCTACCTCATCCTCCCTCCTCTACAGTTGAACCAGAGTTGGGAAGGTGGTACCCATATATATATATATATATATATATATATATATATATATATATATATATATATATATATATATATATATATATATATATATATATATTAACCTAAAACCCAATAATTTGCATATAAAAATAATCTAATTTAAAACCGGACGGAATTTATAATTCGGATACCTGTATTTTCCACTTTTGTATGAGTTTCTGTCATGATCACCAGTATCATTAGAAGTAGAAATTTAATTGTAATGACTCGTAGAACTGGTGACCTGAACATCATTCTGCCTGCATGTCAGTCATTTCTCTGAGTGGAAGAAAACATTAATAAGTAACATTTGATAAATTTTGGTGTTGCAGGTAAATGTTTTGTATAGGTGATTGTACCGATAATTGTACAGATTGATGATTGTACCGGTAGTTGTGTATAAATTCTACTTGAAACTTTTACTTGATACATCCCCCAATGATCCAGTAAGGACAGATTTTCACCATGGACAAATAAAATCAAGGAAACACAATTTTCCCCGTGAAATGGAGAACGTCCTCCACTCGGACACAAAACCACATTACCACCATTTCTAAAAAAATTAAAGAAGAAACCAAACTGGTAAACCAAGGAAAGAACATCACCCCACCATAAACCCTCCCATCCCATGAAACCTCTGTTAACATGGAACTTCTGCCAGAAGAATTACCCCAAAAAACCTAAGCCCAATTGAGCAAATGCAAAATAAATGCTGAACACACACACGGACATAAAAAATCCACAACCACCAATGTCAGGAAGCAGCCTAACTCCAACATCTAAATAAAGTAAATACAAATTACGACTTTTGTGTAAATCCCTGGCATATAAAACTTATAAATCCAAATTGTGCAGTAAATAATAGTAATGTTTACATACTATGCTGTTATAGGGACTTTATGTAATTTTTGTACTATCGTTGTGTACAGCCATTTTGTACAGCCGTTTACGAATAAAGCTTTTGATTTAATTTCACTTGGTTTCAAACTTTCATCAAAATCTTGATGTAAGGACGAACCGAGAGCCAATTAAGCAAACCCACTAAGACATCAAGACGGCACAAAGTAATACTCAAAATAAACAACAATTAAAGCAACCGGTTTCCCTACTTATCCTTCCAATTCTAACCCATTTTACTACACATCTCCCTAAGAGACCCAACCGATTTCACTGTTTGTCACCCAGGCCTAGCCAGTTTCACAACCTGTTACCCAGAGCTGACTGGTTACATTGGCATGCAACCCGTGTCTGGCCGGGTTTTCCACTGTCTGTTTCCTTATATTGAGCTACTAGGGACGTTGATCAGGAGACGCTCGGCAAATATTCACTACATGCTATCTTCACTCTTCACCTCCCGTCTGCTGTAGCATCTTCCCTACCACCACCTTCACTACCTTCCCCTCACCTTCACCACCTTCACCACATTCCCTCACTTTTATCACTGTGGCTTAGTGCTTTCTCATAATTACCGGACCTTCCTGATCTTTTACCATCTTCCCTACCGCCCACTGCCTTTCCAGCCATTAACCACCTTTCCCTATCATTCATCGCCTTCTCTATCGTTCGCCAACTTCCCTATCGTTCGCTAACTTCTCTATCGTTCGCCAACTTCCCTATCGTTCGCCAACTTCCCTATCGTTCGCTAACTTCTCTATCGTTCGTCAACTTCCCTATCGTTCGTCAACTTCTGAATTAGGATGATTTTGCAGTTCATGAAAAGGGGAGAGGAGCAGGAGGCTCGACACTCCGACCTATGACCATCCCGGACAAAGATGGATCACCCTGCAAAATTATTGCTAGCCTGAGGCATCTGGCTTCCAACCTCGAGCAAACACACATTGAGATCACAGTAACGTGGTCCATGGGTAGGGGGGTGTGCTTCTTAAAGGACCCAGGATGCTAGTTCAATCCCGTCGTCCTGTTTCATAGATTTTCTCAGATATAGATAGTCTTATATAAGATATTGATCTGTAGCAATGATTCTTAATAGCGTTAACAAAATGATATTCAAGCATGTGCAAATATCTAAATTTCAGGTGTAATGTTAACACTTCCTGTCTCAAAACACTGACCGGTTGCACAACCTGTTTCCCAGTCATAACCGGTTCCACTACCTCTCCCACCAGAGGCAGTAGTGATTGAGGAAGCACAGAAGTAGCAGCAGGACTGCGGCGGGGACCACAGCGAGCACTAGAAACCCACAGAGGCCAGCTTCACAAAGCAGTTACGCAAGCACTTACGAACCTGAACACCTTTTCTCAATCTTTGGCGGCGTTGTTTACAATTATTAAAGAGTTCATGAGCTCCGAAGCACCAGGAGGCTATTTAGAACAAAACAACAGTTGATTGGGAAGTTTTCATGCTTGTAAACTGTTTAATAAATGTAACCAAAGCCGTGAAAGATTGAGGAAAGATGTACACGTTCGTAAGAACTTGCGTAACTGCTTCGTGAATCTGGGCCTTCGTGAATAAAATGCTTAGTGAATATAATAAAAGAAGTGAACCAAAATCGCAATTAATAT
>WNGS01163002.1:11943582-11958240 GCA_020271785.1 Procambarus virginalis | reverse complement strand
AAGGCAAGAAACGCGGTGCTAAACCACTTGGATCATCGGGAAACGAACGCCGACCTGCAAAACCTTAGGCCTCGCTTTACCGACCAGTCAAAGTATCATTGTGGATTTAAACTCGGTTTAAAAAATCGAGACTCGTTCTACCAACAAGACCATGAATTCTCGCTGTCTCGTGTGTAATTATCCGTTAAAGGACATTGGAAGGTTAAATAAGACCATTGTGTCAGTGGTAGAAAACAGGAAGTCCACGTTCAACATGGCCCAGACATCCACAACTCCCTTTGTTGGTGGGAATTCCTCCACGAGGCAAAATCAACGCCTATTGTATCACTTCCGCTCTCAACTACACCAAGCGTAGGAGTTCTTCGAAATAAATTGCACTGTGCGGTCGTTCCATCATACCAGCTCCTTGTTCTCGTATTCAAGTACTATATTGTTCGACCTGTCTTAACTCCTGATAATTACCTCAACTCACATACGAATCTTGGGTCATCTTTTTCCAATACTGTATCGCTTCCGACTACTAAATGAAGAATACTGTATAGAGATAATATTTTCACGAAGAGATTGATTTTTTTAAACATTCAACTGGAACTTTACTATCATCAGGCCATTCATTCATTCACTTATTCATTCATTCAGGGATAGTTTCATATCTATTTCACATTCTTTCATCAGCTTTATGGTAATATTTATTTAATTATATATTTTCTTAATATATTTTATTTTTAATTTTATTTTTACGGAATATGAATAATTGTATTATTTATAATTATTTTCTTTTATAACCTTGTAATTTATTAAAATTTTAATATTAAAGTATTTTTCTATTATCTTTTAATTAATTTATGTATGAACTTTTTGTTATGTTATGCATTATTTATTAATGTTATTTTATAAAATTTTCTTTGTATTTATCATTTTTATTATATATTTATTTTATTATTACCGTATGTGCTTGTTGAAGGTTTCGCAAACAACAATGATTCATGTATTAAGAAAAATCAGGCGATAACAATGCCCATGGCAGATGTATCATGGCAGTATACTGCTGGCAGATGTATCATGGCAGTATACTGCTGGCAGGTGTATCATGGCAGTATACTGCTGGCAGGTGTATCATGGCAGTATACTGATGGCAGGTGTATCATGGCAGTATACTGATGGCAGGTGTATCATGGCAGTATACTGATGGCAGGTGTATCATGGCAGTATACTGATGGCAGGTGTATCATGGCAGTATACTGATGGCAGGTGTATCATGGAAGTATACTGATGGCAGGTGTATCATGGCAGTATACTGATGGCAGGTGTATCATGGCAGTACACTGATGTCAGGTGTATTATGGCAGTATACTGATGTCAGGTGTATCATGGCATTATACTGATGTCAGGTGTATCATGGCAGTACACTGATGTCAGGTGTATCATGGCAGTATACTGCTGGCAGGTGTATCATGGCAGTATACTGATGGCAGGTGTATCATGGCAGTATACTGATGGTAGATGTATCATGGCAGTATACTGATGGTAGATGTATCATGGCAGTATACTGATGGTAGATGTATCATGGCAGTATACTGATGGCAGGTGTATCATGGCAGTATACTGATGGCAGGTGTATCATGATTTATTGTACAATAGAAATCAAAATGTCTTGGATAAGATCTTATTATTTCAGTCGAGTTTGGTTGACGAGTCTGTTGTATTCATAGTCTATTTGTATTCACCTATTTGTGCTTGCGGGGGTTGAACTCTGCTCTTTCGGCCCGCCTCTCAACTGTTACTAACTACTAACTAATTTTTTTTCCTCCACACACACACACACACACACACACACACACAGGAAGTAGCCCGTAGCAGCTGTCTAACTCCCAGGTACCTATTTACTGCTAGGTAACAGGGGCATCAGGGTTAAGGAAATTCTCCTAATCTCCGCCGGGTTGGGGATCGAACCCCGGACCCTAGGTCCACGAGTCTAGAGCGTTGTCCACTGTGTGTGTGTGTGTGTGTGTGTGTGTGTGTGTGTGTGTGTGTGTGTATTCACCTACTTGTGCTTGCGGGGGTTGAGCTCTGCTCTTTCGGCCTGCCTCTCAACTGTCAATCAACTGTTACTAACCACTATTTTCATACACACACACACACACACACACACACGCACGCACACACACACACACACACACACACACACACACACACACACACACACACACACACGAAGCAACCCGTAGCAGCTGTCTAACTCCCAGGTACCTATTTACTGCAAGGTAACAGGGGCATCAGGGTGAAAGAAACTGCCCATCTGTTTCCGCCGGTGGCCGGCACTGGGATTACGAGTCCCAAGCGCTGTCCATTCAGCCAAGCCCCCCCCCCCCGTGTGTGTGTGTGTGTGTGTGTGCCTCCGCACGCGCTAATGCATGGAGTTCAAGACCCCACAAAGACCAATGTCGTGTAGAAAGAGAAAGTGCTACAAACCTTTCACGTTTGAGTGTTATTAGAGATAGAGACAGACAGACAGACAGACAGACAGACAGACAGACAGACAGACAAACAGACAAACAGACAGACAGAAGACAGACAGACAGTAGACAGACAGAAGAAGAGAGTGAGAGAAAAATTTGAGTCTGGCATTTATAGAAAAGTCTTCTGCTATTTCTCCACAAATGCCGGACCTCAAAACTCAAACTAATAACCAAAGGGTTGCAAGCACCAACACAAAAATGATGCATCTTATATACGAACACAGGACACAACCCTCGGCCCTTGATCATTAAGTCATCATTGATGCCTCGTCCGGGGCTGTAAAGGCAAACATTTTATGTGCTGGAAATAGCGTCCACAAACAGCACACGCAGTCAGCACACGTTGTCAGCACATGCAGTCAGCATATGCAAACAGTCAGCATAAACAAACGAGTAATACACGCAAACTAACACACACAGACGAACAGTACACGCAAACAGCACAGACAGACGAACAGTGCACGCAGTTTGCACACACAGACGAAAAGGGCACGCAAACTGTAAACACTCACATACACAAACAAGCAGCACACTGACTAACAACACACGCAAACTGATGGCGCACACCAACGAGAAGCACAGACATAGCAAGCACGGACAAAGCAAGCACAGACAAAGCAAGCACAGGCAGGTCGACCATAATACCACCGTGAGCTTGGTTGGAGCGCTGGATCAGTTCCAGGAAGCGTAATCATCTGGAAGATATTAAAAACTGATTGGATTCTGCTCTAAAAATTTGAGAAGCCGGAGCCGTCACCTGTCATTTGTTCAGAACAATGTCAGGTATTAGAGATCGTTAAAATTTGTATATGCGATAGCGAGCAATTGTTGAAAAAAATGCAGAAAACACTTCTTAATTCAAGGACAAAACCGTAAAACATTTTTGGAGTTGGGGACAAAATTGTGGATTTCTGTTTTTGCAAAAAATACCAAGTTTATTGAAAATGCTGCAAGTTGTGTGATCAGAAAACTACTTTTTGTTTTGGTTGTAAAACTCGAAAATGAGGCTTAGCTCATTGGCATAGCTGGTTTCCTACAGTATCATAATTATTACCCCTTGAACATGAATGAAATTGAAGAAATATTTCCTCTGAATTCAATTTGTAAATTACCCCATTTCCTAAAATTAATTGCTCACTATTATCGCCTTGTGATCTTTTAAGATAGGTTGATGTAAAGCCAAGCTTAGCGGAAGGTGGAATGAAAAGTGGAATGTGGAAATGATTATCAGAGCAAAATAAAGAATGAGAGTTGTAGGTTTTAATAAAAACTGCTAAGACGCTTTTTAATGCCTTCCCATTGCACAAGATGCTTATTTCTGATACTGAAATTTAGAACTGATCAGATGCAATGATTAGATGCAATCCACGTAATGACTGAAATGAAAATGAAAACTGAAATTGGGTTACACCAGAGAGTGAAATTGACAGTTGTGCTAAGAAGGTCAAGAATCATTGTAATGGCTGATTTAACGAAATATAACGTTGCACGACTCCAAGTTACTGACATCTCTCAGTAACTGAAACAATCAGTAGGCGATGAGTCACAATAACGTGGCTGAAGTATGTTGACCAGACCACACACTAGAAGGTGAAGAGACGACGATGTTTCAGTCCGTCCTGGACCATTCTCAAGTCGACCATTTTCACAATCGACTTGAGAATGGTCCAAGACGGACCGAAACGTCGTCGTCCCTTCACCTTTTAGTGTGTGGTCTAGTCAACAAAATGAAACAATCAACATGGCAGTCTAGCACACATCCACTAAACAGATTACTTCTACCTTTACATACAGTGATCTTGTAAGATCTTCCAGACAGCTGTTCTTGTCCACTTACGTCGTCCATCACAACAAGAAGTAGATTTCTAGCTTAGTGTGATTTAATACTGGGTCTCGCCTCTCTCTATCTGGCATACCAACAGAGCATTGCTGTGAGGATTAAAATTTGAATTTGCTTAGTTTACATATTTCCCCACGTTTAGCTCCGCAAATTTTGGTTAACTTACATATAAAATGCATATTTTACTACAAAAGTTTGGATAATTAACTTCGATCACTGGAATTTATTGAAATCTGACCTTCCGGGACATTCAAGCATCTCCATGTCTCTCTTAGTTAATATTTGCAGGCATAATCAATGCCGATATTATGTTCAATGGTACAAGGCATGTCAGTAACATAACTGTACATGGAAAAACTAATTTTTATATGGGAGGTTGTGTTATATAGAATTTATCTGGTACTGATCTCTCTAGCTCCAGCTCCTCCCTTCCATCCCTCTCAATTGCCATCTCCCTTCCTCCAAATTCCGTCTCTCTTCCTGCACTCTTCAACACTATACTCTCTCTTCCACAACACTGCTCTCTCTTCCACAACACTACCCTTTCTTTTTTACCACTACTCTCTCTCTTCCTCCAAACTGCCAATCTCGTTTCCTCCACATTTTCATTTTTCAAGAACAAATTTTTACATTCTCCAAATCCTCACACACTATTTCCTCACCTCCACCTCTCCCTCTTCCTTTCTATAATAAAAAACACATACACAAATTCCTATCAAAAACTGTGAAAAAAAATCGGCTAAACATTTCTAAGCTGATAAAAGGATTTGAGAACATTATTAATAAGTTTTAAGTAAATAATAGAATAACAAATATATAATATATATATATAATATAGATATATATATATATATATATATATATATATATATATATATAATTTATATATATATATAATTTAGATATATATAATTTATATATATATAATTTATATATATCTATATATATATACCTATATATATATATATATATATATATATATATATAGATATATATATATATATATATATATATATATTGCAAGGTATTTATCTCATGACAATTATTTGCTCGATAAAAACAGAAGAATTATAGGTGTCATCTTTTTTAATTGTAATTAAAAATATGATAATTGTGGATGAACAATCCTGAACACTCTCCAACAATTCAGCAGATTTTCGTGATGATTGGGTGAACACGAAACGCAAATGAGTTTGGTGTTGTTTGTGAGATAAAAGCTCTGTAAACTTAAGAAGGGTACTCCACCCCAGGCCCAGCTAGAAGCTGTTTACCTTCCTCAACTTTACTCTCGGGTAAGTGCTCCACCTCACACCCGGCCAGGGAAGGTTTACCTTCTCAGACCTTGCCCTCAGGATGGTACTCCACCACAAGTCCTCTCAAAGTTAGTCTACGTTCCCTTAACTAATAAATAGTCTAAAAAAAGTCTAATAAATAGTCTAATAAATAGTGTGGGAGAAGTCTAAACTAATAAATAGTTTAGACTTCTCCCACAGCCTTTGGGATTCTATTGAGGTTATCTTGAGATGATATCGAGGCTTTTTTTTTTTAGTGTCCCCGCGGCCAGGTCCTCGACCAGGCCTCTACTCCCAGGAAACAGCCCGTGACAGCTGACTAACACCCAGGTACCTATTTACTGCTAGGTAACAGGGGCATAGGGTGAAAGAAACTCTGCCCATTGTTTCTCGCCGGCGTCCGAGATCGAACCCGGGACCACAGGATCAAAAATCCAGCGTGCTGTCCGCTCGGCTGACCGGCTCCCCGTTAGACTAAATTGAGACTAAATTGAGACTAAATTAAAAATGTAGAATCGCAAAGTTTAATGATTCTCTGCTGAAACTTGAGAGAGAGAATTAAGTGTCCCAGCGAGCGATCATCATTCATTTTGTTCATAAATGTTATTCATTTATAACAGAGTTTACGTTATTTACATAATAAAGTAAGTCGTAAAAATGCATAACACGTAAATAACAATATATTCTGGATAATGTAGATTTTGTCGGGGACAGGAAGCCTGTGAATATATACTTTAGGCTTGTATCGAGGTCACCCTTCCCCTACCCTTAAGCCCAACCACTTGGGCTGGACGGTAGAGCGACGGTCTCGTTTCATGCAGGTCGTCGTTCAATCCCCGACCGTCCAAGTGGTTGAGCACCATTCCTTTCCCCCGTCCCATCCCAAATCCTTATCCTAAACCCCCTTCCTAGAGCTATATAGTCGTAATGGCTTGGCGCTTTCTCCTGATCATTCCCTTCCCTTCCCCCCACCCTTAAAATCAAATTACTGATCTTTCGCAGGATGGAACCCCACAACTCATGCATAACTCCTGGGTACCTATTTACTGCTGGGTGAACAGAGGCATTAGGTGTAAGGATACCTGCCAAATCGTTTCTGTCCCGCCCGAAAATTAAGCCCGGTATCCCCGATTGTGATTCGAGAACGAAATCATCGCTTATAAATATTTGAGTTCCATAAAATTGATATTTCAACAACTTTCTGCCAAATGAAAACAGATGAGAAACATAATATACATATAGTAACATTTTGGCAAGACACCACTAATGGGAAACATTGACACTTATTATATAAATAAGATCGTCTAGAAAAGCAAGGATGAAAAGGCGAATTATTTTCCCCATTTTGGTGGGACTCACAATGTTAATTCCCGCTCATATAATGTGCAGCAGGTATTGGGAAGTGTCTCAACACTCACACGTCACTGCAGGTGTTGGATATTCCATGTAATTAAATAATTAAGTAAATTGCTGGATGTTGCTTTAATTTAAATATATGTTTCCATGTGGTTTCCTGTTGTCAGGGAGTGGGAAGCGTCTGTTAGGCTTACCGAGATGATTCTAGCCGACTGTTCAAACATGTTTAAATCAGCAGAAAATTTGAATAGTAATGTATATCTTCTCGACAAATATTATCATAAATTTGTTCTAAAAGCCTTTTAGAAAAGAGTCTGAGAACAATATGCATTTTTGTCTTTATTATTAGAGTTTAAATTTGTGATTTCTTCTAAGAACACTGAAAATTTTAACAAAAACACGAACAAACACACAAATGTACGATCAAACACACGAACATTAACATAAACACCAAGAACACCATCAACACAATTGGTATAATTCCTTCACTGCAAATTGCACAGGTATGAAATCGTGTCGTAAGCGCTCAAGGGTTCGGTAATGGGTATGACAGGCGATACACAAGGCAATTGTCCATCCAGTATTGTAGAGCGGCCATTGTACTGTCTGTATTGTAGTCCGATTGTTGTATCCAGGATTTATCCCTGGTATTCCAATCAGAGGATTGTATTGCCTCTATTTCTGATTGGTGACTAGCAGACAGCAGAATTGTAATTGTATTACCGGGATTCAAGACTAGTTTTCCTGCTATCTTACAATACTAGTGTTCTTGATATCATACAGTACTAGTGTTCCTGATATGATCATTTCATATATCAGCATATTAACTGCCTCAAGGATATAAAGATAAAATATGTATTTATATGACTTATACTCTTAACTATATATCTTCTAACCACGCATATATATACGCAAGACCCCTGGTATGCAGGGCCCAACATAGGTTGGTGTAATAAAGGTCCCAATATATAATCCTCCAATAAAGAGCCAAAGACTAGTTACTACCAACATAAGGCTCTATTATGAGCGGCTCATATTTCTCACTCTACACCTGTCCACATCCATCTCTCCCATTCCAAACCATTTTTCAGCCATCTCTCTATCTTCAATTGCACAATCATCTCATGCAATAGACCACCACCCAGCGTTTTCCCCGACACCTGTGATCTGCAATCATTCAAGACCCATCCGGGGGGCTTTACCTTCAACTCTGATATTTGTTTTCATTTCCCCAAGCTATAAACTGACGTGCGGGGAAACTCTGCCTTTGCTATGACATTTTTTTGATAGAAACTATATCTTTGCATATTGTTTGCACGGCTATGTCAGGGCAAAGCACACTATGGCACACTATGCATTATGTCGAGTTCCAGCTGACGAGAGAATGACGATGCTTATTTGTAGCTTTGAACAACAACACTGAGAACAGTGTTATTAATTCTCCTGACACAGTTCAGTAACACATTTGACCATTGTCTGAGCGTTGGGAAAAGACATTTAACAAGCAGTTCGGGACTATTCATGGTAAACGCCGGAAACGCTTGCGTAATAGTGGCTTTAGGCTTTGTATGTATTAGCTCTATTAATAAATGCATCAATGTTTGTATCTCACCTTGTATGTATGTACTTTACCTGAATAAACATTTTGATTTTGATTTTGTTTTTGTATTTGTCAAACTGGTAATGCTCATAGAGTGAATTGCTACACATAATGATGCATCACAGTATGACAAAGTGTCTGTTTAACGTTTAATTATAGTACAGAAAATGTCGAATTTGGCGTGTTTATTGATATACATAAAGCAAGCTGAAAATGGATACAGTTTGATATAAAAAATTGCTGAATAATTACCAATATTCTCTGATACATGGGGAAATCATATTTAAATATATTTTAGGGCAAATGCACTGTAGACAGAATTGGTTACCATACTGAGACCGCACAAACTTGCTCCTTAAGGATGTCTTGTTGAGATCTGAAGCGAACTCTTCGCTTTTCAGGATCCTGAGTCCGTAAGAAGTCGTTCTCAAAGAGTCTCGCTCTTTGATTAGCCGGTGCAAGACAAACTAAAAGCGCTTTTCTAATTTGATATCAGGGCGATTAGGGATACCTAACTGAAACCGCATACTTCTGCACCTGTCGCACTGGTTTGAATGCTATGGGAAAACTTAACCATTGCCTATTCAACCTGTCCTCACACTTTCTGCACCTCCATTTTGACGCTGTCGACACAAGCGTAAAAACTCAATTACTTTATTGAAAATAAAATCACCGTAATATTAATGCTTCTTCGTTCTAATTACCATCTGCTTCAATAGATTAAGTGGATTGTCTTGATTCATACGCTTCTGGTTATACAAAACTATTTAAAATTTTCAAAGACACACATACACACACACACACACACACACACACACACACACACACACACACACACACACACACACACATGCTCGATCCTGCAAGCACAAATAGGTGAGTACAAATAGGTGAGTACACACACACACACACACACACACACACACACACACACACACACACACACACACACACACGCACACACGCACACACGCACACGTACGCACGCGCGCGCGCGTACACACACACACACACACACACACACACCACACACCACACACACACACACACACACACACACACACACACACACACACACACACACCGTCAGCAGCTGAAGACTGAACAACAGGGAGCAGTTAAAGTGCCCCAGAAATGCCAGAAAGAGTCGCGAAGGAAAAGAAAACAAAACAGTGAAAATAAAAGCAGTGAAAAAGGAGGTGGGAGTCGCGCTCTGCCACAACACAACACCGCCGACACTTTTAATGTGATACGTCTATCAAGGTCGTAAACAACTGGAATAGCGTTGCCGTGCACTGGAAAAAACGACCCGATATAGAAGCAGAAAACGGCGGAAATCCATTGGTGTCCTCAGATTCGTAAGTATGTAGGGTACAAAAAACCATTAATAAAAGCCCCGTGTTAAATAGATAAGGGTGTAGCAGTTAGGAACGAGTGTACATGTTAATGAAATCTCTCAGCGAATGAAGCTCGTGTTAGCGCTTTACAATCTCATGATATACAGGCAGTCCTCCACAACGCCCACCGGAAGGCAAGCTGGCGGCGGCAGGCGTAAAAACTTTCATGATTTACCCGTGATCGAACCTGGGTCTCCATCAGTGTGAAAATAAATGTCATCAAGACGTGCCTCTGGCTTAACTCCATCACCCATTTCCTTCGGGTTCCCTCTCCCAACACCAGTCCCCTCTCTTCCCTCTCCGATATTGGATATCCACCAATAATTATATCCTATGCTCCCCTTCCAAAACTGATTTTAATAGCTTTCCTCCACTCGCAATTCACTTAAACTTCTTATCATTTCATTTCTGCCATCATCAGCGGAAAAAAAGAAACTGCGTTGACTGAAACATTTGATGATTTGCGAAGCACGAGAGACAGAGGCAAGGAAAAGATGATTAGGATGAAGGAATAAATGAGGGTTAAAATGCAGGGAAGCAGGTGGGAGGAAGTTCTCAGAATGGAGATGGTGTAATGTTTCCCGAAGTTGTTGCTCATTTGGCAGGCAGACCGATGAATTCTTACTGGGAGTAAGGAGCATTTTTTGTAGCCATCAGCGTGCTGTGAAACTTGGGTTTCCTAGAAGTGGAGATAACTAGCAAAATACAGGAAATTTTACATGCAAAAAAAAAAGAGGAATTGTGAATGCTGGCCATATTAGTTTAATTTTCGAAATATAAAATGAACTGTTGACCATACTTTTCCAATAATTTTTAAAAGTAACTATCATAAGTTACATGGAAAATTAGAATTAACATTAGTAAACTTAAACAAGATCAATACAGCAAAGGCAATTGCTAATAGCTTGGAAACATGAGAGAGAAATGTCGCTCTTTCGTATGCATTGTTAGTGCTTTAAGTGGAGGTAGGAGAGACGGTGTGGGGGGGGGGGACCGAGGAATATAAACAAATAGGATTGAGGATGTCCTTATAGAGGGACGGAGCTTATGAAGTTTAGAATTTATTGAAGGAGTTAAAGTTTTATTAATTAATTTATTGAAGTTGTTGTTGTTTTCATCAATATCTATAAAATATAATATATGTATGTCTGTTCGAGGTATGAGGGCAGAGGCTTATGGCTAGCCACACCCAATTTACACATAGGAAGCATGGTGGTATGTGTCATAGGCCAGTCGGGGTCGGCCTAAGTGCTTCTGTGTTTGAAGAAGTGTCGGGATTTTAAAAGTGCCCCTCTGCAGTTTTCATGAAGTCTGAAATAATATCAGGTTATGAGAACCGCACATTTTTTATTTTTTCTCTCGTTTACCGGAAGAAATGGGGGAGCATGAGTAGAAGAGGGGAAAGGGGATGTGTATGGAGGGGGGAGCAAGGGAAGGAAAAGGGAGAAATGTGGAGAAGGTGGGAGAGGGAGAGGGTGGTCCGGGGCGGGGTAGAGGGGAGAATGAGGGGGGGGGATGTGGAGTGGGGAAGTGATAAGGAGAAGAGTGCGAGAGTAGTGAGGATAGGAGATTGGGAGACCAGATGGAGAAGAATGGAGATGGGGGAAGGGTAGGGGAGGGGGGATGGTGATGTTGGGGAGAAACCTGAAGGGAAGGGGAGGCGGGGTAAAAAACACGGACGCAGCTAGATACTCTTATCAAGAATGTTTGTCTGTCCGTCTCTCTGTCCGACGTAGGAGGCCAGGTGCCTGACGCGAGCCTCACCCAACTTTCGCACATGAAACATGGCGGGAGTATGTGAGTATCATAAGCCAGTCGGCATCAGCCCAAGTGCCACTTTCTAAGAAATATTAGCATCTATAGCGACCCCATGGGATTTTTATGAAGTCTGAAATCAAATCTAGCTTTTTTCCGAATAATTTTTATGCATTTCTTAAAGAGACAACGATAGAGAAAGATAGGGAGAGAGAGAGAGAGAGATGATAAGGGAAGGAGTAGAGGGGTTAATGAGTAGAGGGGTTAAGGGGTTATTTTGATGGAGAAAGGTGTAGGGGAATGAAAGGAAAAGAGGAGAGAGAGAAAGAGAAGAGGGGGAGATAGGAGAAGAGAATGGCAGAGATGAGAGAAAGGGGGGCTAGGAGAGGGGTACGACTGGGAGAGTGACCGGAGAGGGGAAGAGAGAGAGAGAGGAGAGGGGGTGGGAGGGAGACCCCTAGTACTGCCAGATACCATATCCTGTTTTAAATATAACTTTGAATCAATACAAAATTTGTGCTCCTTAATTTTCAAGTTTGATAAATGTAGAAGTTAGTCCATTGTCATTACACCCAAGTTTGACATTAAGGAATAACCATAAATATTAATGTTATTTATTAAAGTTACACAATGTTATAATTAGCAAAAGTCTGGTGTTAGCGCAACTGTGGTTAGTTAATTCTTCATTTTAACCTGTGTGACAATATTATTAATAACCGACGCTATGAAACAATAAAAAATATTTTTATATCATGGTTTTAAGAAAGAAACGAGAGGATCACGCCCTCATTTCCATTACGTAATGGAAGTGGTATATCATTGCTAATTACAAGCAAATATTTAACACATCAAACGCCTCATTACAGCCGAGATACGCAATTTTGCCAGCAGATCCGCTTATCTGGTGGCGCTGTGGATATTATCGGCCAGTGTGTGTAGCACCCAAGTGTCCCACAACGTATTTTCATTCCCCGACGGGAATTATTAACGCTGGAAATTTTATATTAGCCAGCAGATGTGGCACAGGAAATTGCTGCGTCAAAACAGTCACGAGGAAGATTACACACATCATCGGGGATAAACCAGACCCCATTCTCTTCATTTGCCACGATTTACAAAATATATAGTGCTACCCGAACCTGAAACCACCCATCTAACCTAGCCTATTGATACATAGACGTTGTGAATATTATGTGAGCTGCTACTTCTCGTAGTACTTTGTAATTGAGACGTATACTCGTTGAGAGGACAAGATGATGTACACACATCTGCTGCTGATGTTCACACATTACTTAGTGCTCATACTTAGTGTTCTTCACACACTTAAGATTGTATGAAGTAACCAAGTCAAGGTATTGAGCAGTAGTCGCTAAGCAAGTGTACCTATACGGTTTTTTGGAAGGTATATGAGAACGAGGAGAGGCGATGTGTGAACCGGATGTAGAAACGGTCCCCAAACACCCGGACCATCGAGAATCGAACGCCGACCCTGCATTTGAAATGGTAATTCATCAATAACTTCGAGGGGTTCTAATATTTTGACAATATATAGTAATGGGCATTACAAGAAAATAAAAGGCAATCTGATGACAGTTTAACTTCATGTCTTGCATGAGCTAGACCTCTTCCTCGTAGACACTTACAGGTAAGTACTGATAGGTAATTAGTGCTACGAGAGGAAGAGGGAGTGAGAGAAGTGCTCCCTCACTTCCCTCACTCCCTCACTTCCTCATGCAACGTTAACCAAACATCAAGTGTAAACATGGCTTATGAAATATGCATTAGTCTACAGCACCTTCCCTTTGTCGCCCCCTCCCCCCCCTCCTACTTAAATCTCTACTTCCCGACTAGCTTCTCCCCCACTCCCTCCCTCACCCCCACTCCCTCCCCCCCCCTCTCCCCTCACCTCGTATACCACTGAACTCATTATTCTGTCACTTTGATGGACAAGATCGCAACAAATTATTCTTTACACAGTCACTAGCAATGCACGACACGCGTGTTAAGTTGAACAAATATGCTCCCTGTTTGCTCAGTCGACCAAAGTACTCAGCGATGGTTTAGTAATGTCACAACTTCACCATCTTTTATCCAAACATGGAAATGACTTAATATATACTCATATATATATTTCAACATTCACTTCATCACAGTGTTGGTTTAACTGCATGCTATCTTGAGGTTATCTTGAGATGATTTCGGGGCTTTTTTTTTTTTTAGTGTCCCAGCGGCCCGGTCCCCGCGGCTACGGGCTGCTTCCTGGAGGTGTGTAACAAAAAGGAGGCCTGGTCGAGGACCGGGCCGCAGAGGACGCTAAGCCCCGAAATCATCTCAAGATAACGTGAATCTGACCTGTGTGGTTATTCAGTTAAAGAGCGATATAAGAGTATAGGACAATTGCTTCTGCTAGCAAAATTATATATAATTTTGTAAATTAAGAAAGAAAGTAAGATCATATAATGTCATTCTTCCTCCGCTTGCAGTCTTCTCCAGCCAGAGGGACGTGTCCTGAAACTTTGGTCAGAGACTTGGTCATACACATACTCGTGGGACGTATTATTCTTTAATGACTTGAAACATCAGAAAGGTTTGATGTACGCAGCCGAGAGCGTACTTCAACACAGCAACGTACTAGTCAGATAATGATCTCGTGTTACTGTCTGGCAAACTATTTGTATTACGTTATTTTCTCAGTACCACACTAGTAACTTGTAGTTACGACGCTAGTGTCCAGGGTGGGTGGTAACGTCAAACGACGCTGACAGCTCTACTACCACTCTCCAGGGTGGGTAGTAACGTCAGACGACGCTGACAGCTCTACTACACGCTCCAGGGTGGGTAGTAACGTCAGACGACGCTGACAGCTCTGCTGCTACTCTCGCTCCAGGTGACAGCTGAT
>WNGS01163002.1:11848863-11863646 GCA_020271785.1 Procambarus virginalis | reverse complement strand
CCTGCACCTTCCACCTCTCTCCTTTCTGCCCCAACCTCTCACCCGGTTTCGTGTTGCATCAAAAGAACTCAATTATTGCTTCTCACACGTCACAAACCAATTCATTTTAAATATATCAACAAGACAGTCATTGGTATCATAAAAGATACCACAATATCCTTGGTAATAAAGTTTCCCCACACTTAGGCCATTGAAGATCTGAGACTATCACTATCTTCTAGTCCATGGATCCTCGCAATAAGGATATGAGACGTACCTACCAGGTACTCAACTGAGACTTTATACATTTGCTGGATAACCAGTATGGTGTCCGGTAGTAAGTTACATTTTTAGCTATGTCAGATAAGATGTAATCCACAAATATCGAGAGGTACTTGGATCATCAAGGATTCGAACTCTGGCCTGCAAAATGCCATCAGAACTGAGATCTAATTCCAGATGATCCAAGTATTATTTTGAAATTTTGTTACGTTACAGTCAAGTGAGAACCAAGTTTTATACATACAGACAGCTACTGATGACGACCTTGACTAGTTGAAAGTGTTTTAACATATTTTCCCATTTCACTGTGGTGGTTTTTCCGCATACCTATGTGAGTATTAAGTTAATAACTTAATTATCAAATCTTAATGATCAATTATCTTTAAAATCTTCCATATGAATAAGTACATCTAGGAATGGCAAACATTATCAATTTCAGTCTGCATAGTAAATTTATAGCAGGTGACTTGATCATTAAGTTAATAAGTTAATGATATATTAAGTGTGTCCGGTAAAACCTCTGGCTAAGATTTTTTTGGTGATGGTCTGGACCATTACCAGAGAAATCTTAACAAGCAACGGAGAAATTATCGACAGATACAATAACAGGAGACTCGACATCAGCGAGGCCCTAAACATTAAAAAGTCAAAACCAGCAATAATCAGCCAATTAACATATAATTACGTTCTACCCACTTCAAGACCCCGAACCACCACAGAAACAAGAAAATAAAACACGCAATCTACCCATAGATTCATGTCCTTTCACCTCACCCCAAAAACGAATATAAGCATTAAACGGAGTATTTAAAATTGTTTTCGAAAATGTTCGAAGGGTCTTGCGAAACGCTTCTAGGCGTCAGACCATAAATAAATTGTCAAATTTAATTGTGGAGAATTAATTTTTCAAATACCATCAACAGTGAAGAAAAACATAAGAAATTTATATACATATATATATATATATATATATATATATATATATATATATATATATTATATATATATATATATATTAGTGGGGTGAAACACAGAACATGGAAAACTGGGTATAGATTTGTAGAAGTAGAAGTCGGGTCCCAATAGAACTGCAGAAGGCCTATTGGCCATATTTCTTGATGTTTCTATATTGGAGCGGACTCCAATATAGAAAATTTCCGCTCCAATATAGAAACATCTAGAAATATGGGCCAATAGGCCTTCTGCAGTTCTATTGGGACCCGACTTCTACTTCTACAAATCTATACCAGTTTTCCATGTTCTGTGTTTCACCCCACTAATATATATATATATATATATATATATATATATAATATATATATATATATATATAATATATATATATATATATATATATATATATTGAATATGACAGAAAGAATGAGATCAATGCTTCTAGCACGAATGTTCTTTATATTTCTAATGTTCTTCATATGAGAAGGAAATTGAAAAATTAACTCTTTAACGTTCATTTTCTAGTTTTATGCGGTCTGGCACTCAGAGATGCGTGTCGATGATCCTATAAACATTCTGAAAGCCAGAGGTGAATATATAAAAGTTAGCCAGGCAACCAAATACATAATAATGATGGCGGTGAAGGTGTCACATGGGCCAATATGCCTTCTACCGCACCTAAATTCTTGATCATCTTATGGTGGCTGGGGCAGTTATGGATAGTCTTCCTTAGTCTTGAAAATGGTAAAATGTACCTTAGTATGAGCTGGTTGTTAACTGTTGGTTCAGATTGTCATGTAGTGCTTCGTCGATGTTATATATCCTATTGTCTCTGTATCTATTATTTCGGTGTTGTTAGGATATATCTGGTGATGATCGTGTGTAGATATTATATGTTCTTTGATAGAACCTTGTTTGTGTCTTGTGAGCATTGAATATGTCGTTGCCTTTGCCAACATATTGAGATCGTCGGGGTTGACAGTCCCCATAAGTGGGTATGTGAATTAAGGCATTTACGATATTCGTATAAGGCATGAATTAAGGCATTTACGTTTTCTTTGTAGTATATTTTCAGTATTTAACCGTTGAGTAAACCTGAGTGTGTTTTAAGGAACAATATTTGTCTCATAAATCACTACTTGATTAGTCGACTTTAATACAGAGTAGCCACAATTTTCTTTTTATTAGTAATATTCTTCCAACTGGGAAGCTCCTGGATCGTAACGGAGTGCAATTTCGTCCTAATTATTCTTGGGATAAATAAGCACTTTGGGTTCGCAAACCTCCACTTTCTCGGCTGATGAAGAAACGAGAGTAATCTTTAAGTATCTCTGGCTCTGCCCTCTGTTTATTACTTGGCTTGCACTGTATAGAAGAGCAAGTAAAGGTTTACACGAAGACGGTTTACATCCAGGTTTGCTTTGGGAAGGTTGAGCTATTGCTCTTGGGTCCCGTTACTCGATTATCAGTCGGCAGGTGTACTGGTTATTTAGCCTTTTGGGTTCTCTTATATCTGCATTTTAAGCTGCGAATGGAGTCTGAATTACAACTGTTCACTGTTCCGACTGAGAAAATGTTGTATAAGATCTCTTTAGCACATTTATCAAGTAAAATCTGGATAGTTTATTATTACTTCTCCATCCTGTCGGTTTACTAACATATTGCCTTAGAGCAGCTTCTCATTTTTGCAAGGATTTATCCATCCAGGTCTCTCTCCACATGAAGTTCTGTTTTGAAGTCAATTTTGTTATTACAGAACTTCTCTATAATTATGAGTCAAGATTCATTGCAAAGTTTAGCCAAGGCAACTCGTCACATTATAGTAATACTTCTCTAGATGTGTTGAACACTTTGAGTGTGAAATCTGTCGCTTTGTGAAGGGTTGTGAATCACTCTTACTAACATTTAGGTAGTTCTTAATATTCGCTGCCAGGGTATTTTTATGTCCTCAAGTTTTTAGTCGTTCCTGGCATAACGAGAGACTTCCTTCCCTCTTCTTAATTCACTCCCAGTTGTGGTAGCAAACTGTCTTTTTGAACAGCACATCGCATTTTGATGCATATCTCCCCAACGTCAAAATATATTGTACTATAAATCATTGCAGCTTACAAAATTGACTGGCACCCCCGTTTTCTATTCGTAGGTTCTCGAGAGCAATTACATCCATATTCTCATTGTGGTCCTTTCCAGAGTTGGTTCCCCTTGTGTGTATGACTTGGAGGTTCACCTCCATTGTCGCCTTGAGGATCCCTTATCCCTCGTCCCAAGGGAGTTAATTGTTGTTCAGAGAGGCGTGAAGGAGCAGATTGTTAAGGGGTTCAAGAGGGCTGGAGAGGACTTAATTGAAGAGGATTGACTGATGGATAGAGGCAAAAATGGGTGATCATCTGAGTTTGAGTATGTTCATCATAGTGAGGCAGAGGTGGATCGGGAAGTGTGGGGCATGAAGAGTAGGTCACGCTATGTAGGGATTTTGAGGGTGAGGACTGAGAGGGAAAGGTAAATGTGGGCTGACTGATTGAAAAGGAAAAACGAAGATTGAGGATTGTGTCGAAGGGATTAGTTTGAGAAATTACACATAATATTGTTGTGATTGGTTCTTGGTGTACTGAGATTGGAACGCTGGTTCCTCGATCCAGTCCTTTTCTGTACAACAACTCTTTACCTTTGCTGCTGAAGCTATCTCTTATGTTGTCATATCCCACTGACAAAATAATTATCTATCGTATGGTATGGTCTGATGTTGAGCGCTGCTTTCCAAAGATTCGCTCATGTAGTAGGGCTTTACTGGTGCGCCTCAGCATATAGATCAACAGGGCTACACTGACGCACCGGAACGTCCAGACCAACAGGGCTTCACCGACGCACCTCAACGTCCAGGCCAACAGGGCTTCACTGACGCACCTCAACGTCCAGGCCAACAGGGCTTCACTGATGCACCTCAACGTCCAGGCCAACAGGGCTTCACCGACGCACCTCAACGTCCAGGCCAACAGGGCTTCACTGACGCACCCACATATCATGAGGCCGTTAGGATGCTCGTATCTCCTTCAGTGCCTCACTAATTAAAACACTTCACTATGATAATCAAGGTAATTAGTGCCAAAGAAATACCAGTGATGGTTAATTCCCGGAATTTAAAACCTTAACTTGCTGGAAAAAAGCACTTTAAGGCTTATATTAACATACACGTTCTGCGGATCGTCAGCCAAATGTACGGCAAAGAAGACATTTTTATGCCTAGATGAATACCTCCAGCAGCTACTTAGGTTTACAGGTAACGAGTGATTAGCTACGATCAGTAGTTAATTGCTTCCACACACACCTGGGCGTACATGATAGTGCTTGTTGTGCGTCTCACCTGCGTTAAGGGGCAGCCCCTTCTCTCCATCCCCCACTCCGTAAGAAACGCAACAGTTTTACCTAACCTGGGCCACGATTAGTTTATCATTTACGTAATCTCTTACGAAAGCTGTACATCTTTGCTTAATTTTGGCGGCATTGTTTACATTTATGAAGCAGTTTACTTGTTTGCAAACTTCACAAGCCAAGGTTTTATTATTGTTATGAAGAATAATTTGTGTTTAATGTTGTATGTCGATTGCGTGGGTATTTGTTTTTTGGACTGGTTGGTGTTCTAATTTATTGTTCGTTCTCAGTATTTCTTGTCTGTTCTCACTGTTCTCTCACTCACATCCCGTTCTCATGGGGTGAATTAACATAATTTTTCACAAGAACAATAACGATATCTTGAGAACATAATCATCTTGAACATTATAATTAGCTTTTATTTGAACCATTTTTTATGGCTTTTAATACCATTAATTTTGCCTACTCTCTCTAGTGTAAAAAAGCTGCAACTTTAATAATAGTTTTAAATATTAATATATTCAAATTAGATTTTCAGTGCAGAGTTTCGCCGTTGTACAATTCTGTGTGTTTTATTATTCATTTACGTTAGTGTGGGTGGGCCAGGGCCGGATATTACGGCCAGAACACACACACCAACTCTCTGCCTCTCCGGCCGGCGTATTATATATGTCCCTGACACAGATATATGAAGTTTGTGTGTGTGTGTGTACTGTCTCTGCTCCCTGACGGGCGTTGTAAGGAAGGTGAGGTGTAGCTTGCTCTGGTTGAGAGGCGCTCGCTGAGGCGGACAGTAGTGACACTTATGTGTATAGTGGTGACACTTATGGGTATAGTGGTGACACTTATGTGTATAGTGGTGACACTTATGGGTATAGTGGTGACACTTATGGTATAGTGGTGACACTTATGGGTATAGTGGTGACACTTATGGGTATAGTGGTGACACTTATGTGTATAGTGGCGACACTTATGGGTATAGTGGTGACACTTATGGGTATAGTGGTGACACTTATGTGTATAGTGGTGACACTTATGTGTATAGTGGTGACACTTATGTGTATAGTGGTGACACTTATGGGTATAGTGGTGACACTTATGGGTATAGTGGTGACACTTATGTGTATAGTGGCGACACTTATGTGTACAGTGGTGACACTTATGTGTATAGTGGTGACACTTATGTGTACAGTGGTGACACTTATGTGTATAGTGGCGACACTTATGTGTACAGTGGTGACACTTATGTGTATAGTGGTGACACTTATGTGTATAGTGGTGACACTTATGTGTACAGTGGTGACACTTATGTGTATAGTGGTTTTTAAAATAAAAAAGTAATATAGTAAACTATACTAGATTTGTATAATATAGTTTTAAATTTATAAAAATACAGAATAACATGATACAGTGGTTGCTTATTTGTACTTAAAGGTGCGTATTTATCAAGGCCACTAGTACTCAAGGCGTTTCAGGCATAAAATATACGCAGCTTTTATGACGAGAAATATTTATTCTACCGACGACTTCAAGTGATCAACAGCACAACAGAACACTACACCATCCTAGGGAGCCGGTCGGCCGAGCGGACAGCACGCTGGACTTGTGATCCTGTGGTCTTGGGTTCGATCGCAGGTGCCGGCGAGAAACAATGGGCAGAGTTTCTTTCACCCTATGCCCCTGTTACCTAGCAGTAAAATAGGTACCTGGGTGTTAGTCAGCTGTCACGGGCTGCTTCCTGGGGGTGGAGGCCTGGTCGAGGACCGGGCCGCGGGGACACTAAAAAGCCCCGAAATCATCTCAAGATAACCTCAAGAGAAGATCCCCAGTTATGTTTAAGGTGACTGCACACACGACTGCCTCCAGTTACATTACAACAAGGTGTTGACCAGACCACATACTAGAAGGTGAAGGGACGACGACGTTTCGGTCCGTCCTGGACCATTCTCAAGTCGATTCATTCTCAATCGACTTGAGAATGGTCCAGGACGGACCGAAACGTCGTCGTCCCTTCACCTTCTAGTGTGTGGGCTGGTCAACATAATTTAGCCACGTTATTGTGACTCATCGCCTGCATTAGAACAAGGTAAAGCAGCGCAGATAATAAACTGGTTTTGATAAATAATATTATTGAATACTCTCTCACCACAATAAAGATAACAGTATAACATACTCCCAACGGTCCTCTTAAAGACATACAGCACGTTAACGAGTGTCAGGCTATTGCTGGTAATGGGGTCAAGTTTTAGCTGAGATTACGATGGGGGTAATAGGTTCAAGTGTTGGGAGGTTACGAGGAGGATAATGGGGTTCAGTTGTCTGAAGTTGAGGCGATAATGGGGTCGAGTGATGGCTAATATTACTTGCATGTGACAATCGAAATGTGTTTTTCCAGAGCTTGTTCAACCACGACACAAGTGTCACTCGAGTATGTTGCTTTGAAGGTGTTAAATTGAATCAATTTCAAAAAGTAATATTTTGGAGTTTCATTTACTGGTGGATATAAGTATAAGTATGTGAGTGTCTCCCACAAGTGAACAACGATTCATAGTACACCCAGAGGCTGATATTTTTCTTGTCACCAGACATGATAGAAATCCAGTATTTTTTACCCTACCATTATTATTATTATTATTATTATTATTATTATTATTATTATTATTATTATTGTTGTTGTTTAAGATTCGCTACTTGGTACAAAAAGTTCCAAGTAGCACGGGCTATGGTGAGCCCGTATTATTATTATTATTATTATTATTATTATTATTATTATTATTATTATTTAGGTGAAAGAAAGAACCAATATATGTATAAGTGTTTTAAAACTACATTTCGGATGCCACCTACGTCCTTTCTCAAGGTGCTGCCAACAATGTTCTGAACAATATTCGATGATTGGTAGAGATTATGCCACCCAAGAGGTGCACGGGCATGAATAGCCCGCACAACAATATTGTTGAAGCTTTGCGTTTGTGCCTCTGGCAGACCGCCTCACGCGGCGTCCATCAGTAGCTGTCGTTATTATTATGCTCTCCAGAGTCTCCCCAGAGTCTCCCCAGGGCCTCCTCAGGGGCTCCCCAGGGACTCCACAGGGATTCAAGTTCAACTATCTAGAGTTTGGGACTCTATCTCAAAGGGATAGAGTAGCTTAGGCTATTTCTACCCCCTCTACTTCAAGTCCCTCAAGGGGCGCACAAATTCAGTGAGTACAAATACACAAATCACAATGCAAGAATCCCATTTAACATTGCAGGATAATGTAATAATCACAGCATATAATTGTTACACGTTTGGGGCAAAATTGTTGTAGCTTCTAAACACCCCAGGGACTCGCCACGGACTCTCCAGGGAGTCTTCAGGGACTCTCCAGGGAGTCTCCAGGGACTCTCTAGGGAGTCCCCGGGACTCGCCAAGAGATGCCGAAGTTTAAGATGATTGCTCAAGTGTCCAGGTTTCTGGGACCTGTGGGCACGAGTCCGCGGAATCATTATCTCTACTCTGAACCCCACAGGTTCTGTGCTTATATGAATTAATGACATTAGTTAATTTAACTTCGTTAATAATAATATTACGGTTAATCGGATCTACTCTACTCAAAGATTTAATGTACACATATATTAGGGAATTTCTTTACCTTCATTCAAGCGCTACAGCACTATAGTAAGTTTCCCATTGTTGATAATGAAGTTAGTACCGATGGAAACAATATTGGCGCCGATGATAGCAGTTGCAACTGCGAAGATATGCGAAATTAATTTAAAAGGTGACATAAATACTTGTGTCAGCGGCTTTACGTCTCGTCTGGACAGCTTATTGGCTGAATAATTCCCGACTAACAATTCAGGCACAGGAATGGAGGCATTATATAGCCCCTTAGCAGTCCGAGCAACGAAATATTGCCGAGTTACCTTCACTCCTTTATTTCATCACGTGCTTGGCCTTTGTGACTGTAATTACTCTGCGGGAGAACCGCGTTGAGTGTCGCAACGAAGCTCAGGTATCGAATTAAGCGCGGCTGGTAGAGGTTAATTAAGAGGATGCTAAAGGGGGTCGGACAAAGCTTTCCTGGGTCTCTCGGAGATGTGATTGAATAAGGTAATGCTTACATTAGTTTCTGTAAACAATTTTTTTATGACGTACGTACGTGTGTGTGTGTGTGTGTGTGTGTGTGTGTGTGTGTGTGTGTGTGTGTGTGTGTGTGTGTGTGTGTGGGGAGGTCTTTTTAGGTGACACCTCGTTCTTGGATCTGGAGTCATTAACACAGGCCTAGATAGGAAATCTTATCCCCTCATTTTGTTAAACTGTTTAAGAATGGTTCTTGTTTCACAATAACCCAGTTAACCCAGGCTTAGTTAGTAGTTAAAGCTCTCCCAACAGTTTCATACTAACTGCTACATAGCTCATGTGATTGTTTCTTTTTGCAATAATTTTCTTCAAAAACCGGGTACATTTTGCAGAAGCGTCTCCGAATGTTATGATTCACCGACGTGTTTTCACACCAAATATGAGACTCTACAACTCCGTACAAAATGTGGGGTTTATTAAGAATTAGAGTCCCGTAATATTGAAGTTTTATGGCATCGGTCTGATGAGGTAAAATGGATTAGGTTCGAATATTTGTGTATAGGCAAAACAACTACATTTTTTACGGTGAGTCAGGTCGTGAGAACTGCCTGTTTCATCAGTTTGCTTCCCTTCCTTGTCTCATCCTCGTATTGCCTGATTATGTTCCTTAACTACTTTTCTCTCGTTCCTATTCTCTCTCTGTTCTTTCTCGCATCCTCCAACGACTTGACTCCTTCGTGCTGTATTCTTCCTGCTTCACAGAATTGTCGTATGAAAAAAAATGCAAAAAAGTGGTCTATTCTATTTAGGCTCCTGAGGGCTTGGGTAATAATCGCATGTCTTCCAGTGCGCTGGCATCCATGATCACACTAGGGAAGAAACCCTCTTTATCTACCACGCGAAAGGAGGATACGTGAATGTTGACATTTTCCTTATGGTGGGGGCTGGGGGGAAGGTCTAATAGATGAGGATTGTACCAGGAATATAAACAAATTAATTGTTTACTCTTTATAATGCCCAATCTGCAAAAAGGCATTTTTCTTTAATGCAGAACATGTGCAATAAGACGATGTCAATATCATAAAAGAGTTATGAATCGGGTTATTTTAGTAATTAATAATAATTCATTGTGTCGGGGGACAGGCAGAGTTCATTCATACACGTTTGGCTTATATCGAGATCTCCCCCCCCCCTCCTCAAGGTCGAATTACTGACCCCGCCCAGGATACAACCCCACAACAAGCTGACTTACTCCTCTTACCTACTTACTGCTAGATTAACATGGCATTAGGTGAAAGGAAATGTGCCCAACTATTTCTGTCCCGCCCGGGATTTGAAACCGGAATTCTCGATTGTGCGTCAAGAACGAACCCGACTGTAAACCGGGACCCAAAGTATGAAAAAATTGTATAGAGGTTTTGTCCCTGTAGTGTCCGGTGTGCCTCGCTGTCTCTTACGTACTGCAAGGGTGATACTGTAACCTTTCTCTCGCCGAGGAGTATTACGTCGCTCATAACGAATGCGACGATGAGGTTCTCGTTCACAGGAAATCCACACATTTTCTTGCGAGGAAGTTGTTCAACACACGTAAACTGTCTTAACCTATTTGTGTCAGCAGGACCGAGCTTCTTGTTCTTGGTTCTGCGGCCTTTCTAACCGCCAGTTGTTTAATACAATAACTCCTGACCTATTTTTATCATATATACTAGGTCACCTATTGTCTGTCCCCAGTTACAAGCCATAAGAACTGTCTAGCTCCCAGGTGCTTCGTCACTTTCTATGTCTAAATATAATAATAACTTGAGTAGGAAATAAATTTTATTCAGAAACAGGAATCATGTGAAACTTAAACTGAAACTTACACAATTAACCAAGGTTTAATGAAGCAATGATGTTAGTCTACGTGTTACTGCATTTTATAGTTTCTTATCAAAAGTTTCTCCCTAAGTAACGCCAATAATCACCTACTGTTGGAACTCTACTGCCAATTGAGTTCCAGCGTTATTTTTAGCCCAGTTTTAAAGCTCAAAGTGCTTATAGTGCGGTGAAGTCACCCACTGGAGATATTTACAGAGCTCTTGTATACAGATGCTGAATAATGAGGATCTGAGATAATTACCTCATGATGAACATTGGCCTCAATAAAACTGACTTTTTATGCTTTTCAATGTAAATGTACGTCCATTGCTGTGTCAATAAAAGCGTTAGTTACTGGTAGAGGCTTTTGGTATTGCAGCTGACGTATATGATAAGTTTATGAAGGAAAATTATGATGTGTCGATGACATCTCTTCACACTACACGACGAGTCTAATTTTTTTCTCTAGCTAAGTAAATGATCCGTTTGGAAAGACGTTAAAAGGTAATTAATTTATTTTTAGGATTATGTCAATAATGCTTGTGAAGGTAATTAATTTAAGTGATTAGGCGACTGATAGAAAAATGATCGTTGGTTATAACTGTGAGACTCTTTCCTCTGATGAAACTCAAGATTTCCTAATACTATGTAGCATATTTTGCACAAATATTGTAATTGTAGTAATTAGTAATGTATGCCACAATTAGTTGATAAATAATTGTATATATCTATATATATATATATATATATATATATATATATATATATATATATATATATATATATATATATATATATATATATATTGTATATATATATATATATATATATATATATATATATATATATATATATATATATATATATATATATATATATATATATATATATATGCACCTCTGGAGTAATTCATTGATTTTGAAAAGGCTTCATACCGTTAGCTGTTAATACAAATATAAGTTATTTATTGAATAAAACAAATTTTTCAGTGTCACAATAACGAGGGTAAAATATATGATCCAACCCACGACTTGGTAAGGGTTCAGGACCGGCTTCATACGACGTCACTTTCATATTTGTTCTATACGAGAGAGAATGTCTGTCGGTCCTAAGCTGGAGGTCAGACGCTTGGGGCTAGCCTCACCCACATTTGCAGGGGCAATGGTCTGGGGTACGTGACGGACATGGGTTAGTCGGCGCAGGTTTAATGCCTTAAGAAATATTGTAATTTATAGACACCCCGCAGGCGATTTTCATGGAGTTAAGTGTGAACTATAAGGTGTGTTTCCTCCATAGTTTTAAGTAATCGTAATAATATATTTTCTTAGAAACCCATACAGTTGGTTCATTGTTTCTCAATAATCTTTTTTGAAGAGAAGGGGAGAGAGGGAGGGGAAGCAAAGCGGAACGGGATGGAAGGGGGGACCAAAGGGATGGGAACGATGGAAGGAAGGTGGAGAGGGGTAGAAAGAGGTGGGTAGGAGACCCGGGTGCAGTCGGGTACCCCTTCTGTATATATAAATGGAACTATATGTTCATGGTTGGAAGGGAGTAGAGGAAGGGTAGGGAGTTGGGGGCTAAGGGGGGTAGATGAGAAGAGGGAGAGAGGGGAGGTGACGGGAATGGAGGTGGGGGACTGAGAAAGGGGAATGGGGAGAGAAGAGGGAAAAGAGGACTGATGTGGGGAGAGGGGGGAAAGAATAGAGATATAATGTAGGATTGGTGAGACAGACTATCCGGGCACCGCCCTCCTAGTCAGTTAATGTGTGGGTTGGAGTATGTACTATAGCATCATTATTTACTTAGTAATCTACAAGTCAAGCAGGATTTCACCTGCTATACACGCGCGAATGTGAGGCACCGTTGACAACAATACTTGTATATACTAGTTATGGTACGTGTATATATAAGTACTGGTGCTTGTATATAAGTATTGGTGCTTGAATATGAGTTGTGGTGCTTGAGTGTGACTGTCCCCATAACCCCAGCCCCCCTCACTGCTCGCCTTTAATACCATCAAAAGCTGAGTATTATGCGTCTCTATTATACCACTACATGCACCAGCGGCCACTGGTGCATACAGGTAATATATTGGGATATCCCGGTCCAGACGTGGCTGTTAGTCTATGCATGTAACACACTGGGATATCCCATGCATGACTTGACCGGCGATGCATGCAGATAATGCCACAGCAGTGACACCCAGTCATTTGTCAAAGCTTAGAGGATAAGCTTTAAATATACGGTCTCGTGGCATATACACACATACACAAAGACCTACAGGAGCCAGCAAGTTGCCTCGGAATGGCCCAGAAGAACTTGTTATTGAAGTAATCGCTCTTAACTATGTAAACAGGTATTCACTGTATAATCTCAGAGGGCCTCGTCTGATATTTACCAAAATATTCACATATTTGGAAAGGTCATTGTAAATGTCATTGATCACAATAGCCCTGAATATTTTGGAAAATTTGTTTGAAGCAGTATTTGAAGAAGTATATAAATGATTTATCGAGTCAAAGAAAAGAATTTTGTATATATTTTTGTTCCTCACTGCTAATATGGCCCCTGGGCAAATCTGGGTAAAAGACGTTGATGGAACAATGAACCAACGTTATAAGCGTTGATCAATATTATAACATTGATCCTTAACACCTTTTATAAACATTACTCGTTTAAACACGGCCGATCAACAGACCAAAGGACCTTCTTCGTCATCTTTCTCACTGGGAAAGCTGCAAAAACCTCATGAACCACAAACAAATTTAATTTGTGAAACAACCGAGACAGCTGGGCTCGACTCTGCGCAAGTTTCTTGACAAAATTAAAACGAGATGGCGAGAAGACGTGAAACACATATAAGGAAACTTGAGAAATCCCGACAGAAAGATTTTAAAAGTAGGAGACAACATTCACAGCAATTTAGACAGCAGCGTTCAAGATCTGACACAGCAACCCAGAACGTTGCACAAGTTCCAGCGCACTCCACATTTTCATGCCCACTCATTACACATACTCATGTCCACTCATCCCACATATTCAGACCCATTCATCGCTCATATTCAGACCCACTCACGGCACATATTCAAAACAAATTATTGGCCTCACCCAAAATAATAACTTACCAGTTTTACGGAGAAGAGAAAAGGTCACAAGATAATCCAAAAGCTCAGTTTTAGGTTAAGATTGATAAGCTGCTTTATAAACTCTCCTTGGGAATGAACCCCAGAGATTTTGGTTGAGGTTTGAAAATGATGATCACATAATCGGTAGAATGAAGTTTGAGATTTGCTTCAGTTTCAATTTTAATTCATATCAAAATGGCTCCTAAAAGGATTGTAAAGAATATATTTGCTCGACATTTTGTTCCGTAGTTTGAACTTTTGAACTTTGCTGTAATTATAACTCCAGCCCAAGTTTTGTTTACAACTTGTCAAACACTAGACATAAATCGGCATAAAACTGCTTGCATATATATATATATATATATATATATATATATATATATATATATATAATATATATATATATATATAGACACTCTGCCCAGTGTCCAGCGGAGAGAGAGCCCCGCAACCTTCTGAACCGTGACTCTGTTAGCTTTGCCGGCCGACCAGACGGAATCACACTGCGTCCGTGGAAGGGTGGCAGACAGTTGGCATTGGACTATACTTGCGTATCCACCCTGGCAGCCACATACGTCAACCTCTCTGCCGGCACAGCAGGAGCCGCGGCGACACACAGAGAAAGAGACAAGTCAGCCAAGTACAGGCAATTAGATCATCGGTACAACTTCGTTCCAATAGGGTCTGAGACCCTAGGCAATGGGGGAGAGGGGAGAGAGTGCAAGAAGGTTTCTAAGGATCTTGGTTCCAAGCTCATGACACCAACAAGAGACCCTAGAGCGGCAAGTTTTCTCTTTCAGCGCCTCAGTGTCGCGATCCAGAGGGGGAATGCTCGCTGCATCCTCGGTTCCTGCCCAACGTCGGAGGAGTTCGAGGAAATCTACAGCCTCTGGAAGCGAACTATTTTTGTGTCCTCTTAACGTTCATTTTTGTATACAATCAGATATGTAACTGTATAACCTTGCGTAATAAAGTGTACACCATAAAAAAGGGGGGGGGTAGGAGAAGCGAACACTCTTATGTATTCAGAGTTAAATGGCAAGTGTTTCCCTGAACTGAATGCTCTGTGTCCCTTCTCTGAGGCTGTGGGTCCCTATAATTGCACCAGAGGTGGTACCCCCCTATATATATATATATATATATATATATATA
>WNGS01163002.1:11826869-11838789 GCA_020271785.1 Procambarus virginalis | reverse complement strand
GTCCATCAAGTTTTCCCTTGACGTCCCTTATCATTTGTAACTTTAAGTTAACTTCTCAGAGTTAGAGAATGCCTTATAATAATTTAAAGAGTACTTTGGCATCTCTCTGAGATTGAAAAAATGTTGTTATTAGAAAACGAATATAAATTAGCTTATCAATTTATATTTGTTATTGTGTGAGTTATTTTTATATTGCATTGTGCATTCATATATCATAGATTTTTTAATGTATCCTGCTGTCTTTTTTAATTAATACCTAATTTAGATTTATATGCATGACTCTCATGTTAGATTGTGAAATATAACTTTTCATCGCTAGTATTACTGTGTCTCAATCAAATATATTTCGTGAATTTGTAAAGAGATCTATGAAAATTCTGCACAACTTTCCCGTTAATGTTTACTCATGATACATATTTTCTGAGTAAATTTTAACAATTTCAACACAATTACAAATATTTGGTAGTAAATGTATTCTTACACCTGTTCAAACAGGCTAGAATGTTATATTAATTTCTGCGATGTGAACATTAATGATGATCTAACTGGGTGTCGCCCTCGCCCACATTTTGGTGGCTACCTCCTCACGCTGGTCAACAACATAATAGAGAGGTCTTGTCATATGAACGGAACTGTGAACATCTTGGTATGTTCCTATGCTGTCAGCAGAGGGAAGGTACAGTTCGTTATTCACATGTTTCCATGCGTCTATCCACATCTGGGCTATGGTATTACCTGACGCCCCAACGCCTCCTCAAGGCGTTGACCTGAAGATACAAGGTCGAGATGTGCAGTATATTTTAAGACTTTTTTAATGTTCCTCAAATATCCAGAGATATATATCTCGGCGTTCTAATTTGCCGCTCAAGAGAATTTCATTGATATATTTATATTTTAATTCATATTTGTCTTCATATGACATTATCAGATAAATAATAATAACTTCGAGTGTATAGAACAAATCACAATAACGTGACTGAAACACTGCATGAATCTGTTTATATAAAATTTAGTGATGTTTCGATCCGTCCTTAATCCTTATCATGTGACGACGATTCGGTCCGTCCTGGACCCTTATCGAGTCGTGCTCAGATGTCATGAGTTGCGATTTATATACATTTCCTATACGAAATATTCTTTACATGTAATGTATGTATTTATATTTCATAATGTATTTATCCTTCAGGGTGCGTCTCGGTGAATAAGACTGATGGCACTTATTATGGGGACTTACTCCTGTGAAAGAGTTTTGAAATATATGAGACAAGTTTAATGTCGCGTCGATTGTGGTAGCAAAGTTAGCAATACTTCTTACATTAACTAATCGTTCAATTGTGCTTTTCAGTGGGATATAATTTTTCATATATAATTGACGCAATTAAGGTTTCACTGTCTAATATAGTAATGAATTAGCAGTCAAGCGATTGTTGCAGAGCCAGCTAATTATTCCAATCAATCAAACGGACAACATCAAGGCCATAACCATTGTGTTGAAAATTAAATATTAAGTTACTAAGAAAATTAAATATTATATATTTTGCTGTTGTTGGACTGGTATTTACGCGAAAAAAAATCAGAGCATTCAACTTGACCCATCTCGTTATTGACGATCATGAAATTTCCAGCAAAGAGAAGATAATTGGAATAATGGGTTTTGAACCCTCTCTTAAACACTGACAGGCCCTGGTCCCTTATCCCTGATAAGTACTGCCCGCTCCCTCATACACTGACAGCAACTGACCTACTCTCTGGGAAGCTGTCCCAGCTTTAACCTTCTACATTTAGATACACAAAACAATACTAGTAAATGTCCAATGATGCCTTCCCTTTCATTAAAAAAGAAGGCATTCATCACAAGGACTCCACGAACAGTCATGCATCAGAGTGACCCCAGTACGAACAATCATGCTTCAGAGTGACCCCAGTACGAACAGTCATGCATCAGAGTGACCCCAGTACGAACAATCATGCATCAGAGTGACCCCAGTACGAACAATCATGCTTCAGAGTGACCCCAGTACGAACAGTCATGCATCAGAGTGACCCCAGTACGAACAATCATGCTTCAGAGTGACCCCCAGTACGAACAATCATGCATCAGAGTGACCCCAGTACGAACAGTCATACATCAGAGTGACCCCAGTACGAACAGTCATACATCAGAGTGACCCCAGTACGAACAGTCATACATCAGAGTGACCCCAGTACGAACAGTCATACATCAGAGTGACCCCAGTACGAACAGTCATGCATCAGATTGACCCCAGTACGAACAATCATGCATCAGAGTGACCCCAGTACGAAAAGTCATACATCAGAGTGACCCCAGTACGAACAGTCATACATCAGAGTGACCCCAGTACGAACAGTCATGCATCAGAGTGACCCCAGTACGAACAATCATGCATCAGAGTGACCCCAGTACGAACAGTCATGCATCAGAGTGACCCCAGTACGAACAGTCATGCATCAGAGTGACCCCAGTACGAACAGTCATACATCAGTGACCCCAGTACGAACAGTCATACATCAGTGACCCCAGTACGAACAATTATACACCAGAGTGACCCCAGTACGAACAATTATACATCAGAGTGACCCCAGTACGAACAATCATACATCAGAGTGACCCCAGTACGAACAATCATGCATCAGAGTGACCCCCAGTACGAACAATCATGCATCAGAGTGACCCCCAGTACGAACAATCATGCATCAGAGTGACCCCCAGTACGAACAATCATACATCAGAGTGACCCCCAGTACGAACAATCATACATCAGAGTGACCCCAGTACGAACAATCATGCATCAGAGTGACCCCAGTACGAACAATCATGCATCAGAGTGACCCCCAGTACGAACAATCATGCATCAGAGTGACCCCCAGTACGAACAATCATGCATCAGAGTGACCCCCAGTACGAACAATCATACATCAGAGTGACCCCCAGTACGAACAATCATACATCAGAGTGACCCCAGTACGAACAATCATGCATCAGAGTGACCCCAGTACGAACAATCATGCATCAGAGTGACCCCCAGTACGAACAATCATGCATCAGTGACCCCCAGTACGAACAATCATGCATCAGAGTGACCCCAGTACGAACAATCATACATCAGAGTGACCCCAGTACGAACAATCATGCATCAGAGTGACCCCCAGTACGAACAATCATGCATCAGAGTGACCCCAGTACGAACAATCATGCATCAGAGTGACCCCCAGTACGAACAATCATGCATCAGAGTGACCCCCAGTACGAACAATCATGCATCAGAGTGACCCCAGTACGAACAATCATGCATCAGAGTGACCCCAGTACGAACAATCATGTATCAGAGTGACCCCAGTACGAACAATCATACATCAGAGTGACCCCAGTACGAACAATCATGCATCAGAGTGACCCCAGTACGAACAATCATGCATCAGAGTGACCCCAATACGAACAATCACACATCAGAGGGCCGCATGATCCAGCTCGCATGAGAGGAAAGCGGTGTGTGTGTGTGTACAGAAGAGCAGGTCATTAGTGATTTGGGAAATGCTTGGCTTGGCGTCTCGGTCGTGCCCGGCTTAATATTTCAAGATCAGGCAAATGGAGTCACCACTGACTGTAAGGACTCACGGGAACTCATCAGCGCTCTCAATAGCTTTCATTAAAATCCGGAGCAAATATCATATAAACTTCTGATCTGAAAATTCATTTATTTCAGATACGTGGTATTTACATGAACAGTTTCTGTGGGTAGATAAGGAGGAAATTGAATGGATTATACATATATATATTAATTTTTTTTAATGCATCGGTGATTTGCTATATTATAAGAATATCATAGATACGAGAAGTATAATAGTATTTCCAAGTATACAACAATTTGCATTATTAATTGGTTAAATTACTTTTGAAACGAAGAGAAGTGTACCAAAAAATACAAAAAATTCTTCGTGGATTTATTTCGCCACGGTCAGTAATAAATATTAAGTATCAGACACATATCCGCCATGAGAAGCAATGCTTTAAACGCTTTTTTAATTCCCTTCTTTTAATTCCCTTCCCTTCCTAACCTAACCAATCGATTCACTTCCTAATCTAACCAATCTTTATGTTTCGTTACTTTTCTTAGTAGGTGCCATTTGTAACGATTGCTACCACAACGTACAAAATGCGACTTATTAATTGAGAGGGCGGGTTATATAGATCACTAAAAAATAATAAATGAGTTAGATATTTATTGTCTTTAATGTCGGAATATATGACACTTTCCGTTTAGGCATCTTTTGTTCCCCCTTTCATAATTATGTTATGGATGCAAATATGTACTGTTAGTACATGGAAATATGTACTGTTAGTACATGGAAATATGTACAGTTATAGTTGTATAAAATACTCTCGATACCTAGTGTGGTAGTGTTTTTAAGATGTAACACAGAACAGTGTTGTCTTAACTTACTAATGAGTATTTTGGGTGCTTGATTTGCTTGATTAAATTTGCTGTTCAACTCACCATCCACGTATTTTGGTTGGTGTTGGGCTTAAGGCTTAAAGGCCGCAACAAGCGCTTATTGACCAACCAGCAAGTATACTTTAGTCCTGAACATAGTTCAGTACTAAAGTAAACTCAGTGTACATGCACAGTAAACTGGGGTACACTTCTCATGTCCAGGTTTTCTATCCTGCTCCTATTTACTCCCAGAGAAATTAATGTAATTTGTGTACATGAATTCTATGTAAACCTACATGTGACAAATCATCATGACAAAGCTGTGACAAATCATCATGACAAACCTGTGACAAATCATCATGACAAATCATCATTACAAACCCGTGACAAATCATCATGACAAACCCGTGACAAATCATCATGACAAACCTGTGACAAATCATCATGACAAATCATCATTACAAACCCGTGACAAATCATCATGACAACCCGTGACAAATCATCATGACAAACTGTGACAAATCATCATGACAAACCCGTGACAAATCATCATGACAACCCGTGACAAATCATCATGACAAACACCCACACTGAACGACACTGGTCATCCCTTTCCACAGGTAATCGACTTTGTTCCTACACTTTTAGGGCCATAACGCCCAACATTGCCCCAAGGGTTATAGTCTCGTAAATACTCCCAGGGGAGCACTAACGTTGAGCTGTTAGACTCTTACAAAGTACTTCACAATATCGTCCAAAAGTATAACGAAAATGTATTTTTTTTCTCCGGTTTTTGTTGTTTGTAAACTTAATATTTACAGAATGACAAACTCTAATATTTAATATCTCTGTTGATCATTAAACTTTCTTGCATCTTTTGCTTGCTTTTACATAGAATTAAATTTCAATATATGAGCATGATTTTTACCAAGACAGATAAAGACACACTAACGTGGCTGAACACAAGTAAACTAAGATATAATAACGACAGTTTATGTATTTCATTTTACAGGGAAATATAATGGAATGGTGTAAATGCCCCTCGTCGTCTCCCTTATCAACCCGGTGTATACATCCGTCTTTATCACGCGCCTTTTTAATCATCTCTCCATTCACATGGCTTTTATCTTATGTTGCCGAGTAATTCACTTGAACTCTTTTGTCCTTGCCCCCTTTACATGTCTTATTTGTCCATGCTCCTTCACATGTCTTATTTGTCCATGCCCCTTCACATGTCTTATTTGTCCATGCCCCATCACATGTCTTATTTGTCCATGCCCCTTCACATGTCTTATTTGTCCTTGCCCCTTCACATGTCTTACTTCATCAGAGACCTCGCAAGTCCTTTGCAACTTCCCCTACTGATCTCCTCCTCCCTTCCCCTATCCTTTTCTGCCTCAGCTCCTTCATATTTTCCCTTATGTTACTTGTTTATGTATACATGCGTGATTGCCTCAATGTTTTACCTATCAGTTCTTTTCAGTGCATTCCTATCAGTTCCAAAGAGTGGGGGGGGGGAGGATGGAGTTCTAACCCTTTATGCTCCGCCTACTTGGATTGTTGTATGCTTTCATTCATGCATGTATGAATGCATTCATGTATGCATGGATGTTCGATTTGTTTGTATTCCTGTATTCATGTATGATTGCCTGTTACTTCTCTTCATGACCTACCGACTGCCTCTGCGGCTCAGCGTATATCATGTAGGATCAATAAATGTTTATTTGTGAGACTGAGAAAGGTAAGACTTCTATTTCTCATGGTCTTTCTCATCATAATTTAGCATCGTAATATTCTCTCATCCGGATCAAGAAAGATATATTCTCGTATTCTTGGTGAACCCAAAAACGGATATTCGCCATTTCCATTCGCAATATGAAGCGATCTTTGACGATAATGGACGGTCGTCATTACAGAGACTCGTCCATCCTATCCCACTAATGGAAACTGGAGGCTTCTGTGTAGGTCCCCAGCCACTTGCACTCGTCGGTAGGGCGACGGCCTTGTATCTTACAGGGTTTGGGTTCGATCCCTGATGATCCAAATGGTCGGGCATCGTTTCTTCACTCCGTCCTGATATCCCAGCTCCTTGTCCTGATATCCCAGCTCCTTGTCCTGATATACCAGCTCCTTGTCCTCATATCCCAGCTCCTTGTCCTGATATACCAGCTCCTTGTCCTCATATCCCAGCTCCTTGTCCTGATATACCAGCTCCTTGTCATATATCAGCTCCTTGTCCTCATATCCCAGCTCCTTGTCCTGATATCCCAGGTCCTTGTCATATCCCAGCTCCTTATCCTGATATCCCAGCTCCTTGTCGTCATATCCCAGCTCCTTGTCCTGATACCCCAGCTCCTTATCGTCATATCCCAGCTCTTTATCGTCATATCCCAGCTCCTTGTCCTCATATCCCAGCTCCTTGTCGTCATATACCAGCTCCTTGTCGTCATATCCCAGCTCCTTATCGTCATATCCCAGCTCCTTATCGTCATATCCCAGCTCCTTGTCCTGATATACCAGCTCCTTGTCGTCATATCCCAGCTCCTTGTCCTCATATCCCAGCTCCTTGTCCTCGTATCCCAGCTCCTTGTCGTCATATCCCAGCTCCTTATCGTCATATCCCAGCTCCTTATCGTCATATCCCAGCTCCTTATCGTCATATCCCAGCTCCTTGTCGTCATATCCCAGCTCCTTGCCGTCATATCCCAGCTCCTTGCCGTCATATCCCAGCTCCTTGTCGTCATATCCCAGCTCCTTGTCGTCATATCCCAGCTCCTTGCCGTCATATCCCAGCTCCTTGTCGTCATATCCCAGCTCCTTGTCGTCACATCCCTTCGAAGTGCTACATTGGCTTAACGTTTTCTCCTTATTACTAATCCTTCCGTGCAGGTCTTCGTGGAGAACACGAGAACAATTATATTAACTAAACTTTCTCCTTATAGTATGAAATGATACTAGGATTGGACACTTTTTTGGTCGGGGTTATGGTGAAATATAGTTTTACTAATTTACAAACCAAACCAAACTGGCATATGGCAATTTGTTACAAAGTTAACACAATTAGACGAAAAATTTAAAACGAATCTCTATCTCCAAGTTCTCTTCCGCGCCTCCTGCCTAAGAGACCTGAGTAGGAAGTGAAAGATGTTAACTCGCACGTGTTGCTGCGTTACCAGTGATCATAAACAACAGCTAAACTACAGGTATTTTAGAGATCATCATTGTACTGGATCACTGATAAAATACATCTGGTCATATTGAACTTCGGTGTCGGGTTTAAGACCTTTCACCCTCAAGTGTTGGTCTTAAGACGTCTGAGCCTCTTGGGATGGTCTTAAGACCTCTCGACAACTGAAGGGTTATTCAAACCAACTAGCATGTATACGTCTCGAACTGTAAGGACAATTTCTTACTACCTGACAGCTTTCAAGTTAAACACGTGAGGCAACATTCATGAGAAAATTTTAAGATATTCTGATCACATAGCATATCTTCTGCAAGATGAACTGCAAGACGTGTGTGCTTGCGAGAGGATGTGAGAGCACATGATTGCGTGTGATAGCGTGTGCGAGCACGTGAGAGCGTGAGATAGCATTTGAGAGCACGTGACAGTATATTAAATCATTTAATAGGGCGTGGGAGCAGCATGTCAGAGCTTGGAAAAGTGGATTCTAAAATAATAGATGAAATACAAAGTGGTGGCTTAATGCTCCTGGTCATGTATTTATACAATACTGTGTTTTAGTCTTTACTGAAATACAAATGTGCTGGCACTACGCAATCCTACGATGCAATAAAGATTGGTGTATTTTTTTAATGTTAAGATTCCACAATCTGCTTAAAAATGGAGTCGGCTTATGTTATGCTTTGTTTTATCAGAATATGGTTATATTTGGTCTGGTTTGTGCCTCAGTAAATGTTGTTTGTGTTGGTTTCACCGAAATATGAAAACACCAGCGTCCTCACAAGGCGGAGGTGGAGACCATATCTTCCTTCAGCAGTCACTGTCCTCCTCCTGACGGAAATGGATGCCCTCATCTTCCCAACACCACTGTCCCAACTAACATAAACATATGTCCTCCACCTCTCCCGACAACCACTGGCCTTAACTAATGGAGATAAAGGCGCTCCCTTTACCAACATCCTCCCTCCATACTCCCCCCCCCCACATCAGAACCACAAGCCACCTTTCCCATCCTCCTCCTCTACTGCCCGCACCACAGGTCACATTTCCCATCTGACTGTGATAGATTCTCACCCAACACACTTAAAAATACAATTCCAAACGAAAGTGGACCCATTCCCCTCATCTTCAACGCTGTCTGTCACAGTTAAGGCTATGAAAACTGTGAATTAAGAAGAGCAGATGATGGAATTCTCAATCACCCTTTGTTCCCAGCGTGAGGGGTAGCAAAGAGGGAAACCCTTTGTTCTGGCACAGGTTTAGATTCAGGACAGAAATGGTTTGGAAATTTGGGTGGTTGATTTGTGGTAATAATTACCGAGTAACACATTAGACGTCAGATAGTTTGTTTCAAGCATAAGTTAGACATACATATTTGGTGGATGTAAACAGATGTCTCACATCGTCCAATAGGCCTTCTTCTGCTTTATTTATTCATATGTCCTTATAATCTTATGCAAGGCTTGCTACTGACCCACTTAATAATAAAGTTTTGCCTTATATTAATTCATGGAGGCAGACTGGCAGTAAATTCCTTGTGAAAGCCGATAATCTTGGTCTCCTCTAGAGACCAAGTTAATTTGGTGAATAATTACGAATTAAAAAGAACTTAGAAATATAAAAATTAGGAAGAACTATAGCAAGCCTGTTGGCCAATACTTAGCAAGTCTCATTTAAATACACAATCTCTCATACCTATCCAATCTGTCTTTAAAACATGTTAAGCTGTATATTTCAATTATTTTAATCGTCAACCATTCCTACTCATCGACAACCTTATTCTCAAACCAGTTCCTTCCTGTATCCCTTCTAAAACTAAGCTTATTCGTCTTGTACCCAATTTGGGGGGTTCTGATCTGTTCTGATAGTTTCAGAACCCGGTTTATATCTTTGTCTAAGTTCCTAACCCACTTAAAAACCTCAAGTATATCTCCCCTTGTTCTGCGTCTCTCTAGTGAACGCAGATTCTGACTTTGATCTATTTTCATAGAAAAGTACTCCGATACCAGTACCAGCCTTGTCATCTTTCTCTGGATTGTCTCCAGAACATTTTTGTTTACTCTATGGTACACTAACCAAAGCGTAGACCAAGTGGGACCTCAGATGTGTTAATACAGCCGAAGGATAATATTGATGTTTCTGATACAGCCGAAGGATAATATTCGTTTTTGATACAATTGAAGATATTCGTGTTCTGTTGCTAAAGCTTATAAATCCCGGCGCCGTGTTAGCTCGTGTCTTACACTGGTGAGATGTTGTCTAATTATCCCTGCTGTCACTAAGCTTTATAAATGACCAGTATCCGAGGTTAATTCAATATAACAACATCAAGACTTGCTTGAATGAAGTTGTTATTATCTTAAGTCTTCATGGGCACTATTTCGGGGCTATAACTGCTAGGCCAGAAATAGCGTGTCATTTTTTACAACAAAATATAATGGAATTTTTGATTGTCTATTTTTTCAAGAGCATTATCTCCTACATGCTATTTATTTTCATGCCGTGAGACGATTGGAAGAAAAACTAAAACAAAAGTTAGAAGCCTGGAGAAAAAGAAAGAATCTTGAGGCACGGCATTGTCTTACACGGGAACATGCATTGTCTTCAGGCACGTCCGGTTGCGTCAAGAGTAGTGTGTGGGGTTCGGGCGGGGGGGCGTGGTTGTGGTCTCGTCGGGCTTGTGGGGTTGGGACCCTCCTTCGGTGGGCGCGCGTGTGGGTTGGGGCGGTTTCTGTACATCCTGGGATGGTAGCTTAAGAATATTGAAGTTCGTTCAGTCGTGTCGTCTGGGCCGGTCTCATCTCTGGGTGGGGGGGTGGGGGGTTGTCGGGTGTCGTTTCGGGCTCTCTCGCTCTAGGTCTCTCTCTCTCCCCTGCGTGCTCGGGCGGGAGGGGTCGTGATGCTTGTCTCTGTCTTTGTTAGCTCTCTTCTATGTTTCTCCAAGTCTGAAATCGTTCCTCTCTCTCCTCCTCCTCCTCCTAGTTTCGTCTGTCTCTGGCTTCGGGGTGTTGATTCTGCTGCGCGGTGCGTCTCCCTCTCATCCTGCCTCAACTCTGTCTTCTCGGAGTCCGTTCTCTCTTGTCCGTCCGCGCTCCCGTCTCTCTCTCTCGCTCTCTCTCTCCTCCTGTTTTTCGTGTTAGGAAAAAATGTGAGACATATTTATATCAATATGTGTATGAATGACATGTTTAGGATTTTTTGTCCTTTACCTAGTATGATATAGCAAGATAGATTGAATGATGATACTTAACCAGACGAGACGTGATTGTACCAGCCGTGTGTATCACAATCGTGGCTAAGTAATAATTGTTTTTACTTCATTTTCAATATATTACATGTACCTATTACGCAGGATCCAGGTCCCAAGATCTCAAGCCAGATCTTGAAGATTATTGTAGAGACTGGCGCTAGGGATTTGAAAATGTCTTCTCCTTAGATATGAGTTCACCAGGCTACAGGGTGGTGTGTGCCGAGTGTATCCCCCTCGTTGCCTCATTACCAGCTCCTTAGCGAACCTCTGCCAACATGGCTGATGCACGTATCTCAAAATTTTGGAAAATGCCTACCTGTATAATGCAATAGACTGATAGTCGGTATATCATATTGGTATACTAAGCAAATTTTACACAAGCAAATTATCTCCGAGTAATCCTTGGTCACAGCTACCAATCCTTACACCCCATCAACCCTCCACATCTGCCCACCTCTGCCTACTAACACTTCCCCCCACGCCAGCGCATTTACAAATCTCCCCCCACTGCGTACCCTACTAATCTTTCCTGCCCATCTCCCCTATTTACCTCCTCAGTCATCACCCGGTTTCGGGGAGACGGACTGTCTCTTCTACTCTCACGGTCCTTACCTCCACACAGCCCCTCCCGGATACCACTTCTTCTCACCATTAGGCCAAACTACCTCCTCTGGCCTCCTCCTCCCTCATCCACCATTTTCCGGCCTCGTACTCCCTCACACCTCCTGCACTCCTCCTTCAACCTCTCTCCGTTCTCTGCCCAGAACCTCGTACGACCGCAGGTTTCGTGTTGCGATCAACAAGAATCTCTAATTATAGATTGCTTTCTCACACACGTCACAAACCAATTCATTTTAAAATATATCACAACGACAGTCCATTGGTATACTAAAGTACAAAAGACTTAATAGTCCCCACTAGCATGAAGTATCCTTGAGGACTATCAATAGTTTCCCTGAAAAAAAAAAAAAAAGGAGAAGAGAGTCCAACTTAGGCCATTTGAGATCTGAGACTATCACTATCTTCTAGTCC
>WNGS01163002.1:11785301-11798724 GCA_020271785.1 Procambarus virginalis | reverse complement strand
TTGCGCGACAGTATTGGGAAGACTGAGTTGGAATGTGCGCGATGCTTGGTGATGCTCCTGTATGTGGTTCATAGACATTACTGGTAAATGGTTACGTATGTGTGATTGTGTGGGAGTGTAGGTGAAGGGATGGAGGAGGGTATGGAGTGTGTGTGTATGGGAGTGTGTGTGTATGGGAGTGTGGCATGGGAATGTGTGTGCATGGGAGTGTGGGTAAGGGTATATGCTGTGTTAGTGCGTGTGCACAAACGAATGCACGCATATGGGGAAAATCCGGTGTGGGTGCGTCAGGGCTTGCGTTTGTGTTTTCTTGTGTTGACCATAAGACCTATTAACCTCTGGAGAGTAATTAGAGCCACCACATAGTAAACTGACCTGAATATAGACCAGGACTAAAGTAAACCCCAGAGTGTAGATACACCGAGCAGCGGTGTACATCCTCGCTCGAGTGGCAGCCCGGGGAAGACCTAAAGTTCCAGTTGGGCAGCAGTAGCTGCTTCTTGAATCCCTCCTTATTGTGGCTGTTTAGTACAGTGGTTGATAGACCTTCCGTCTTCCACTCTAAGGTAGGTATGTCGAGGCTCCTAGGCCCAAGTGAATGAAATGCTATTACCCACGTTTATTGTGATTGTTAATTTATAATTTGTATTGATTTTCAAAATAAATAAGGCTGTCAGCTCTAGTTGGAATGGGAACATGTTTATTATATATAAGCTACTCTTTGAATATCATGGAAAGTCAAGAAATGATATATTCCGTAGAATATATCGTAGAAAACAATTTGGAAAAAATTGCAAGTGCCGGGAAATTGAGAACTGATGGATCGTAGACTAAAAGAAATGCATCCGCTCATGATATAGATGTATAGCATAGGTATTTTACATCTATTTTTTAATTCAGGGACAAAATATTTTTAAAATGTTTACGTGTCAGAATCATGACAGTTTGCACCTGTAACAGCACTCTATTGCTCTTGGTCGTCTCGTAATAGAGGAGTAACAGCCCTGTAAATTCACAGTTCACGGCTGGCCTGTTTCATGGTAAGACAATCAGACACGTGATTCACGTACCTAATAGAGACAAGTCACCGTGATGATTAGTCTCTATGAGGAGCTGGTTTTGTCAATTAAGTCCGGCTTGGCATCAGCGGCAGGATATTGAGGAACGGAGAACAAAGGCTTTGTTGGTGTAACACTGCCAGTGAACGCACCATAAGTGCTACCAGGGAGACGCATTTGGTGCCGGCGATAGCTCCCAATTATCTCCTATTCTGTGAACGTCACATTCGTGGTTGATGAACCGTGTTCATCAACCACGAACAATGATCCCAGACAATGGGCCTGGGATCATCCCGGGTCCATTGTCACAAAACACAGCTTTAATAAAATATATTCACTTCGCAATGTCTGGGTAATAACATTTCTTCACTTAGATTAGCGAGGACTCGAACAACGGCTTCAAAAGTACGAGTCTGATGTATACCAACTAGCCCATGGATGGTCACAATAAGAAGTACTTAACTGGTACCCAACTGAGACTTTAAACCTTCCCTGAACCACCACAAAGATATCTGTAGATAATTCACTTCTTCATCCATGTCTTACAAAACGCAATTCTCAATAACGTGATAATACTTCATTACTTTAGAATAACAGAGATTCTAATAATTTTCTACTTATCATGAAGTTTTATCGGTTATCAAGTATCACGATAACTCATTAATGATAGGAAAATCAGTAAAAATCATAGAGGGACCTACGGTGTTGTCAGGAATCGTGTATGTTATGAAATAACAAGAGTTATATTTCAGAAAATGCATTGAAACTGTACCATAGGAACGAATCCGGGTCCGTGGACTCCCGATAGTATGGCCTTGGGATTTTCTCCAGCATCACATAGTTTGGTTAACTAATATAGAGTATGAACAAATCCACAAGGGCCGTGATGAGGTTCGAACTTACGCCTGGATGATCCCAGACGCTGTCTTAGTCGACTAGGTCACGACATGGTTAAAAGAATGTAACCGGGAGTTCCACTGCCTGACAGCTGGTGGACAGCGCTTCGGATTCGTAGTCCTGAAGTTCCGGGTTCGATCCCGGTGGAGGAGACAAATGGGCAAAATGTTTCTTTCACCCTGATGCTCCTGTTACTTAGGAGTAAATAGGTACCTGGGAGTTAGACAGCTGCTACGTGCTGCTTCCTAGGGGTGGAGGCCTGGTCGAGGACCGGGCCGCGGGGACACTAAGCCCCGAAATCATCTCAAGATAACCTCACACGGATCCTGCAGCCTTTTGGCAGAGCCCGAGTGCATGGGGGAATTGTGTAAAACCTGGTTTGTGTCTCGGAGAGGCTGCAGGATCCGTGTGAGGCCAGTGGAACTCTCGGTTACAATTCTTTTAACCTTGTTTGGCCTAGGCTACTAAGACAGCGTCTGGGATCATCCGGGTGTAAGTTCGAACCCTCATCACCCTTGTGGATTTGTTCATTTGATGCATCACGCTATTGTTATTTCTGTGTGTATAGAGGACTGAAATTATCCATTAACACTGTAGCGTCTGGAGAAGCAAATGTCAGTTTTCACAATATCGTCAAAATTTTTATATTCTGGGAAAAGCACAGCTTCCCGTTGACATTTTGTTACTCTAAAAGTCAGGTCACACAATTCTGAATGTCATATAAACGATTTGAAATTCATAACCAAGTTAATTACATCCGGCGTATAAATATATATAGTATGCTTAATGTTTTCTAATTCTTTAACTGTGTATAAGTTAGCATTTTTGCCCATGTAAGAGTTATGTTACAACATGTAAGTCTATATGCAACTGATGCAACCCCCCCCCCCACCATCATCACCACCCACAACAGACACCATCCACCACACAAACAGACACATCCACCACCATCAACAGACACCATCCACTACCACAACAGACACCATCCAACTACCACCTGGGAAGATAAATGGTCATGCAGTCTCCATTTGGAGGGCTGAAGTTAATGGTCTCTCTAAGTGGTCCTCTCTCTGGCATTATCATAATGTTTCAAGAGCGCCATTCGTCGGTCTTATTCTCGCATCAAAGCTGTTTATGACACCTGTGATAGTGGTAGTGTCTAAACAAGGCTGTTTATGACACCTGTGATAGTGGTAGTGTCTCATCAAAGCGGTTTATGACACAGTGATAGTGGTAGTGTCTCATCAAAGCTGTTTATGACACCAGTGATAGTGGTAGTGTCTCATCAAGGCTGTTTATGACACCTGTGATAGTGGTAGTGTCTCATCAAAGCTGTTTATGACACCTGTGATAGTGGTAGTGCCTCATCAAAGCTGTTTATGACACCAGTGATAGTGTAGTAGTGTCTCATCAAAGCGGTTTATGACACCAGTGATAGTGGTAGTGTCTCATCAAAGCGTTTATGACACAGTGATAGTGGTAGGTCTCATCAAGGTTGTTATGACACTGTGATAGTGGTAGTGTCTCATCAAAGCTGTTTATGACACCAGTAATAGTGGTAGTGTCTCATCAAAGCGGGTTTATGACACCTGTGAAGTGGTAGTGTCTTATCAGTTGTTTATGACACCGTGATAGGGGTAGTGCCTCATCAAGAGTTTAGACACTCTTGATGGTGGTAGACTTCTGTCAAGTTCCCCACCAAAGTCGAGCCCTCCCCAGGATGCAACCCCACAACAGGTGCCTAACTCCTGGGTCCCTCTTTACTGTTGGGTGAATAAAGGCATCAGGTTAAAGGAAGGCTCCAATCATTCTGTCCCGCCTGGAAATTGAACACAGGATCCCCGATTGTGAGTCGAGAACGAAGCAAACTGCACAACGGGAGCAATATGTGATTAAAGGAAACATTAGACTTATTATTAGTATTATTATTATTATTATTAGTATTATTATTATTATTATTATTATTATTATTATTATTATACAAATATACAAGTAATTTTGCTGACTTGTTTGTCATTTACTAATAAGCCGTGATCAAAAAAATTAAATGTATCACCGAGAACGATGACTAGTTAGCAGTGACTAATTACTGCGTAATATCAAAGACTTATTGCTCTGTAATTTCGATAAATTGATATATTTTTTAACTTCATTTTAATGTTTGACAACTTTCTATATGAGGTAGAATTTGTGTCAGAGCAAAACCTAAATTGGAAACCATCAAATAGAGGTGGTTCGTAAATAATTGCAAATATATAACTAAACTAGTATTAGCATATAAATAGCCCCATTAAGATAGGGGAGGAGATGCGTTCGAGTTTGTTAAAGAAACTTTAAAGCAGTTATGTTTGAACACGTCCAAGATTCTCAAAATACTGTGACCTACAAGATGATCCAACTCCATGTGAACTATAACTGGGCAACACATAAACTCAAACCATCTACGGTGTTGGGGGTCGGAGTCGACTGTGCTTGGGTCGACACAGGCACCTAAACGTTGCTCCTTGAGAGCCGACGCTGACTCTCTTATGATAGTAATTGTTGTATAATACAGTATATATCCTTAATACTATGTATCGTACAGTCAAAAATGTAGAAGGACTTTGCCAACCACCTTCGATCGATTTCATGGAGGAACCAACAGCTGTTTATTAGAAGAAATGGGGCCGACCCCGACCCTCCCACATGGTCACTACCCTACTCAGTCACATACGAGGGTTGCGAGGCTAGCCCAAGACTCTGGCCTTTAACCTTGCACAGGCAGAAACGTCACACACATGTTCTCATAGCTATAGATGGGCAAGTTAACATGAAGCAGGTCAACGTGAAGGGTGACTTGTCATGAAGACACCGTCACACCTGCAAAAATGTAGGATCTATCTTTGCTGTGAAGTCAGCGTGACACTTGGAACTTAAGATCAATCTTGTTATAATGACCTGCAACCCAGCATTAACCTAAAACAAATTTGGAATTATGTTATTAGAAGATGAAAGGATCAAGACTAACATAATAAGTCTTGCTTAGCCTTAAATGACAAGTTTTTTTGAAAACATATCCTAGCTATCAGAATACAAAAACAAGCTTCAGTAGAGGAAATTTAGAGAGATAAAGCTTTAAGCTTACTTTTTTCTTATTGAAAGCTCAAAGATTCTTGTATATCAATTAACAAGTTAATGTTTATCTTATAATCATTTGTTCTCTTATAATAATTTGTCTATACGTGTAGGTTAAGCTTTAGCTCTCGGCCTCGCCTCCAATCTTTCAGTTCATAAGTGGTTTTTGACTGTTTATGGGTGTTATATCAACTATATAACAAGTGCATAAACGCTTCCTATGACCTAAACATATAGGCGATTGAAACAAATATTACTGGGGATACTGGATCTTACTAATATATACCTACGAAAAATTCTGATGTTGCATAAGAGCATTATAATTAAGGAAACTGCAAAAGGCCAATTGCCCCATACGAGGCAGTTGCTATTAAGGCGATGAGTCACAAAACGTGGCTGAAGTATGTTGACTAATCCACACACTAGAAAATGAGGGACGACGACGTTTCGGTCCGTCCTGGACAATTCTCAAGTCGATTGTCTCACAATCGACTTGAGAATGGTCCAGGACGGACCGAAACGTCGTCGTCCCTTCATTTCTAGTGTGTGGATTGGTCAACAGTTGATATTACTTCAAACTCCATCATATATATGTTCAACCTATGTTTGGAGCAATCAAGTGATCCCTCGTCTATTATGTTGCAGGTAAACTGTTGCACGAATCAACAATCTTGTTTCAAAACCAGTAATTACTCAGGTCTTTACAAAATCTAAATTATCTTATTTCTATCCATTGTTTCATGTTCTATTTTGTTGGATTTATTTATATATATCAATATATATATATATTATTAGATATATATATATATTATTAATATCTCCCATTCATCCACCTGTACACTTCAGTTAGGTCACCCGCTAACTCTTCGCCTTTCGAGAGAATATAAAAACGTTTTCTCAATCTCTCTTCATATTGACGGTTTATAATTCATGGAATTAACTTTGTCATTCTGTGTGAATGCATTCAAGTGAAATTTAATTTATATCCGTTCTGCAGTATGACGATTACAATAAATCTGTGACTGGAGAGACCTTAATATGATAAGGTAACCTGCCCCCCAAGACTGAAATCATGGAGATTCAATGAATACTACATTTTTCTGCAATGTGTCAATAATTATTTTAGCAAGATGTTGCTAGAATGAAGTAACTCACAGACATGAGTCGAATATAAGGAAGAAAGTCTGTGAGAAACTGAATGCACATCTCGTATTGCCACATCAGGACAACATCACAAAGTCATCTCTAACAGCTTGCACGCGCGCGCGTCATTAGAGCAAAGTTGCGTAAGCCGGATGGTAGCTCGAGGAATTCATTCTTGCCCAAGGCAGGTCGCCACATGCAAAGCCCTGCTCTTAATCCCGAGGAACGTAAGGAACGTGATACACTTCTTTCCTGTTGACGGCGTTTACGATCAGAGGCCAAAAGTGGGTGTCTCCGTGAGACCCCAGCAAAGTGGTGAGGTAATGCAGTGGCAAGAGCGCCACACTCAGCCACTCTGCCCCCATTTACCCTCACAATGGGGAGAAGAGAAGATAGATGAAGTGATAGAGTGTGGAGAAAAGAACAAAAGAGAGAGAGAAAGGAGGAGGAAGCAAGAAATAAGAAATGAAAAGAAGAGGGGGAGGAGGTGATCGTGGAGTTGACAGGGAGACATGTAGATAAATAAATAAGAGGAAAGAGGGCGTGAAGGTGTGTGTGAAAGTTAGTGGAAGAAGAGGTAGAGGGAAAGGTTTAGAAAGAAGTCGTAGATTGAAGGAGCAGGTGGAGGTAGAGGGAACAGAAGGGAGGGTGGAATGCAAGTAAGAGAAGGTTAAACGAGAGCAGGTGAGGGAAGGAGCTTGAGAGGAAGAAGTTAAAAAAAATGAATGCAGAATAGGAAAGCTTTAACTTGTAATGAAAGTGCTTATAGTATATTCGTTTTATATATTCCTTATTACTTAAGTGACTAATAATTATTCTCACCCTGCATATGAACAGAACCAATTTATATTGTTAAGTTTATATATTATTTCTTTGGGCAATTTATTATTGTGTTTTTTATTATTTTTTATGGTACAGTATGTGCAAATTTTCTTATGACATTTGCATTTTATAGGTTACGTATGCGGGGAGTCAAGGGAGCCGATGGTTCTTCTGTTATTGCCTGGTCACGGCCATTAATGTTCATTCTTGACTTGGCCTGTTCTTGCTTGAGTCGTAAAATGCTTAAATTACTCCCTCACTATTGTATCACTAAACACAAGTTTAAAGAAACCTGACCATTCTTTAATCGGTTTACTGTGTACAAAGAGAAGAGTGAGGTGTGAGAGAAGAGTGAGGTGTGTGAGAGAAGAGTGAGGTGTGTGAGAGAAGAGTGAGGTGTGTGAGAGAAGAGTGAGGTGTATGAGAGAAGAGTGAGGTGTGTGAGAGAAGAGTGAGGTGTATGAGAGAAGAGTGAGGTGCGTGAGACAAGAGTGAGGTGTGTGAGAGAAGAGTGAGGTGTATGAGAGAAGAGTGAGGTGCGTGAGACAAGAGTGAGGTGTGTGAGAGAAGAGTGAGGTGAGTGAGAGAAGAGTGAGGTGTGTGAGAGAAGAGTGCGGTGTGTGAGAGAAGAGTGAGGTGTGTGAGAGAAGAGTGAGGTGTGTGAGAGAAGAGTGAGGTGTGTGAGAGAAGAGTGAGGTGTGTGAGAGAAGAGTGTGGTGTGTGAGAGAAGAGTGAGGTGTGTGAGAGAAGAGTGAGGTGTGTGAGAGAAGAGTGAGGTGTGTGAGAGAAGAGTGAGGTGTATGAGAGAAGAGTGAGGTGTGTGAGAGAAGAGTGAGGTGTATGAGAGAAGAGTGAGGTGCGTGAGACAAGAGTGAGGTGTGTGAGAGAAGAGTGAGGTGAGTGAGAGAAGAGTGAGGTGTGTGAGAGAAGAGTGAGGTGTGTGAGAGAAGAGTGAGGTGCGTGAGAGAAGAGTGAGGTGTGTGAGAGAAGAGTGAGGTGTGTGAGAGAAGAGTGAGGTGTGTGAGAGAAGAGTGAGGTGTGTGAGAGAAGAGTGAGGTGTGTGAGAGAAGAGTGAGGTGAGTGAGAGAAGAGTGAGGTGTGTGAGAGAAGAGTGAGGTGTGTGAGAGAAGAGTGAGGTGTATGAGAGAAGAGTGAGGTGTGTGAGAGAAGAGTGAGGTGTGTGAGAGAAGAGTGAGGTGTGTGAGAGAAGAGTGGGGTGTATGAGAGAAGAGTGAGGTGTGTGAGAGAAGAGTGAGGTGAGTGAGAGAAGAGTGAGGTGTGTGAGAGAAGAGTGAGGTGTATGAGAGAAGAGTGAGGTGTGAGAACATAATTTCCAATAAACAAATAGAGGTTGTCGAACAAGAATTTAATCTTTTGAGCCTGGCATTTCCTGTTATTGTAATGTTCTAGTTACTTTATCCGTTTTGTTCTCCAAACCTTCCTTCGTCATTATTCATCACTAGAGAGGTCCTACTGAGCTCTAATAAATATATAAAACCTTTAATAAATCATCTATGTAACTTAATTAACTGTCTCAGCTGAACTGGAGATACAGTTTAAGGATAATTTCTTTAATGTCAAATTCGTCTGCCTTTATATCCTGTCAGGTGAGAACTATTGAATTGTACTTAAGGTGGTCTCCAGTCAGTTAATTCTCGGCCTTGCTGACTCAAACTGTGGCAGAGAGCTATTCATCAATGTCCATCAAGTTTTCCCTTGACGTCCCTTATCATTTGTAACTTTAAGTTAACTTCTTCAGAGTTAGAGAATGCCTTATAATAATTTAAGAGTACTTTGCACTCTCTTGAGATTGAAAAATGTTGCTTATTAGAAAGCGAATATAAATTAGCTTATCAATTTATATTTGTTATTGTGTGAGTTTATTTTTATATTGCATTGTGCATTCATATATCATAGATTTTTTTAATGTATCCTGCTGTCTTTTTTAATTAATACCTAATTTAGATTTATATGCATGACTCTCATGTTAGATTGTGAAATATAACTTTTCATCTCTAGTATTACTGTGTCTCAATCAAATATATTTCGTGAATTTGTAAAGAGATCTATGAAAATTCTGCACAACTTTCCCGTTAATGTTTACTCATGATACATATTTTCTGAGTAAATTTTAACAATTTCAACACAATTACAATATTTGGTAGTAAATGTATTCTTACACCTGTTCAAACAGGCTAGAATGTTTTATTAATTTCTGCGATGTGAACATTAATGATGATCTAACTGGGTGTCGCCCTCGCCCACATTTTGGTGGCTACCTCCTCACGCTGGTCAACAACATAATAGAGAGGTCTTGTCATATGAACGGAACTGTGAACATCTTGGCATGTTCCTATGCTGTCAGCAGAGGGAAGGTACAGTTCGTTATTCACATGTTTCCATGCGTCTATCCACATCTGGGCTATGGTATTACCTGACGCCCCAACGCCTCCTCAAGGCGTTGGGGTGAAGATACAAGGTCGAGATGTGCAGTATATTTTAAGACTTTTTTAATGTTCCTCAAATATCCAGAGATATATATCTCGGCGTTCTAATTTGCCGCTCAAGAGAATTTTCATTGATATATTTATATTTTAATTCATATTTGTCTTCATATGACATTATCAGATAAATAATAATAACTTCGAGTGTATAGAACAAATCACAATAACGTGACTGAAACACTGCATGAATCTGTTTATATAAAATTTAGTGATGTTTCGATCCGTCCTTAATCCTTATCATGTGACGACGATTCGGTCCGTCCTGGACCCTTATCGAGTCGTGCTCAGGTGTCATGAGTTGTGATTTATATGCATTTCCTATACGAAATATTCTTTACATGTTATACATAATGTATTTATCCTTCAGGGTGCGTCTCGGTGAATAAGACTGATGGCACTTATTATGGGGACTTACTCCTGTGAAAGAGTTTTGAAATATATGAGACAAGTTTAATGTCGCGTCGATTGTGGTAGCAAAGTTAGCAATACTTCTTACATTAACTAATCGTTCAATTGTGCTTTTCAGTGGGATATAATTTTTCATATATAATTGACGCAATTAAGGTTTCACTGTCTAATATAGTAATGAATTAGCAGTCAAGCGATTGTTGCAGAGCCAGCTAATTATTCCAATCAATCAAACGGACAACATCAAGGCCATAACCATTGTGTTGAAAATTAAATATTAAGTTACTAAGAAAATTAAATATTATATATTTTGCTGTTGTTGGACTGGTATTTACGCGAAAAAAAAATCAGAGCATTCAACTTGACCCATCTCGTTATTGACGATCATGAAATTTCCAGCAAAGAGAAGATAATTGGAATAATGGGTTTTGATCCCACTTTTAACACTGACAGGCCCTGGTCCCTTATCCCTGATAAGTACTGCCCTCTCCCTCATACACTGACAGCAACTGACCTACTCTCTGGGAAGCTGTCCCAGCTTTAACCTTCTACATTTAGATACGCAAAACAATACTAGTAAATGTCCAATGATGCCTTCCCTTTCATTAAAAAAGAAGGCATTCATCACAAGGACCCCACGAACAGTCATGCATCAGAGTGACCCCAGTACGAACAATCATGCTTCAGAGTGACCCCAGTACGAACAGTCATACATCAGAGTGACCCCAGTACGAACAGTCATACATCAGAGTGTCCCCAGTACGAACAGTCATACATCAGAGTGACCCCCAGTACGAACAGTCATACATCAGAGTGACCCCAGTACGAACAATCATGCATCAGAGTGACCCCAGTACGAACAATCATACATCAGAGTGACCCCAATACGAACAATCACACATCAGAGGGCCGCATGATCCAGCTCGCATGAGAGGAAAGCGGTGTGTGTGTGTACAGAAGAGCAGGTCATTAGTGATTTGGGAAAGGCTTGGCGTCTCGGTCGTGCCCGGCTTAATATTTCAAGATCAGGCAAATGGAGTCACCACTGACTGTAAGGATTCACGGGAACTCATCAGCGCTCTCAATTGCTTTCATTAAAATCCGGAGCAAATATCATATAAACTTCTGATCTGAAAATACATTTATTTCAGATACGTGGTATTTACATGAACAGTTTCTGTGGGTAGATAACGAGGAAATTGAATGGATTATACATATATATTAAATATTTTTTTAATGCATCAGTGTTTAGCTATATTATAAGAATATCATAGATACGAGAAGTATAATAGTATATCAAGTATACAACAATTTGCATTATTAATTGGTTTAATTACTTTTGAAACGAAAAGAAGTGTACCAAAAAATAACAAAATTCTTCGTGGATTTATTTCGCCACGGTCAGTAATAAATATTAAGTATCAGACACATATTCGCCATGAGAAGCAATGCTTTAAACGCTTGCATGATCTGTAAGGCATATTGCACATTCAAATGCAACGTAATATGCTCTCTTTATAAAGCAATTAATACAGTGGAAACGTGAAGGTTAACATCACAAGTACATGTAAATAAGTAGTAATTACACATTACGTATGAGGGTCAACTGGTGAACACTGCGGGATGATATACACAGAACGACGTTTCAGCATATACATATATACGATACAACAGAATGAGATTAAAGAAATACTACATATTCTCTGCCACGAGGAAGAAAAATCTGTCCGCTTTGTCCTTCACAGTGTAAATGATCTGAGGTAAGGAGAACGTCACTTGGGGTAAACCTGGTCAAATACAGTTGGCTGGGTCACCTAGGGACACTGAGGTGGGACCCTTTCCAAAGACAGTAAGCTGGGTCAGATGTTCAAGAACAATGAGCTTGATCATCTTCCAGAACTCTAAGCTGGGTCACCTTCCAGAAAAGCTTCAGCTAAAGACCACCACATCAGCAGCATCTAATGCTGCCATGGGCGACCACAATGTACAGTATATATTCAAGTGCCAGCTCAAATTAAAAACAAAAATGCTAAATATAACATAAAAACTGACGGTGGAAACAAACGGTAAGAGCCAAGATGGAGACTATTCAGCTGTTTCAGGTGGTATTGATGAGTTAGTGAGATAGTTCATGACGTACTGTGTATTGCTGGTTCATAACAACACATCCTATCACATCTTCGGAAGGGTATTGTACCTGTACAATGCCTGTACTTTGTTAACATGCACATATCTTTATATCTATATTTCAGTGTCGTGTGTGTGTGTACATACATATATATATATATATATATATATATATATATATATATATATATATATATATATATATATATATATATATATATATATGAATGACACTGACACTGAATGGTAGACAGTTGGTGTGGGACTACACTTGCGTCTCAACTTTAGCCAATACCTATGTTGACTTCAGTGCTACTCAAGCAGGAGGAGCTGCCAATCACCGGGAAGCGGCCAAGTCACGTAAATACAGAGACCTTGAGCACCACTACAATTTTGTCCCCATTGCCTCAGAGACACTTGGTGCCTGGGGTAAAAGTGCTGCTAGCTTTTTGAAGGAGTTGGGGTCTAAGCTAATCGAAACAACTAGAGACCCTAGAGCTGCCAGTTTTCTTTTTCAGCGCCTCAGTGTGGCAATCCAGAGAGGAAATGCTCACTGCATCCATGGTTCCTGCCCGCCATCTGAGGAGCTTGAGGAGCTATTCAACTTGTGACAAGCAGCCTTGTACCCTGCATGTAATCAATATTGTAACTTTTTTGTGTAATAACATTTTCAAATAAAATTAGATAAATATACACACAAAATTAGGCAAATCAGGCCTTGCATAGTAGGCTGAGAAGTGCGTTCTGGCTACTAGGTACGACATATATATATATATATATATATATATATATATATATATATATATATATATATATATATATATATATATGTAATTCATCTCTAATTATCATGTAGCAGGCACTTTTAGTGACCATCGTATTAACAGAACACTGAATGACAGCATGCGAAGACATTCTTAGTCCTCTTTATCTGCATAATACTATATGTTGATCTAGAAGCAATTAGGGAAAGGTGTATATTAATTATAATCAACGTGTGTCATAAATCTAAGTAACGCTGATGATATGATCCTGCTGGCTATTGGGCTTTGCTGCATATTTATGTATTCTAAACATTTGCTATTCAATATACCGAATGAACTGCTGTCAAGGCAGCTTATAGCCATTCTCTTAATGATTATCAAGTTATTTTTTTAAATTAAAGTTTTCAGTCTTAGCTCAGTCTTGAAATGCATTCATCTATTTAGATCACATTGTAAATTACGTTTTTATGTGAATATTTCTTGTTATGGTGTCTGAGCAAAATTTGAGCTTTGATCTCTCTCATCTCATTTGCTGCTCACGTAACCTAGAACAAGCTTTTGATGATTATCATTCTCTTCGTTATTA
>WNGS01163002.1:11736740-11749618 GCA_020271785.1 Procambarus virginalis | reverse complement strand
CTATGCCCTGGTCTAATGAATTGCATATCAGCCCGATAGCTCCAGAGAGCCTCCGGAGCTCACCCAGAAAATGGTGTTTCATTACATTCAGTGCTGGTTTTCATGTTCTACAATGAGCACCAACATTATAATGAGTATTTGTATCATTTCTTCATTACTTATGTAATGCTAAGAGGCTTTGGGTAATTAGACAGACCCTCTTGCAATGTCTGGCTTGTAGTGCATGGCTTGTAGAGCCTGGCTTGCAGTGCCTGGCTTGTAGTGCCTGGCTTGTAGAGCCTGGCTTGCAGTGCCTGGCTTGTAGAGCCTGGCTTGCAGTGCCTGGCTTGCAGTGCCTGGCTTGTAGAGCCTGGCTTGCAGTGCCTGGCTTGTAGAGCCTGGCTTGCAGTGCCTGGCTGTAGTGCCTGGCTTTAGTGCCTGGCTTGTAGTGCCCGGCTTGTAGGGCTGGTTGTAGTGCCTGGCTTGTAGTGCCTGGCTTGTAGTGCCTGGTTGTAGTGCCTGGCTTGTAGTGCCTCCGGCTGTAGTGCCTGGCTTGTAGTGCCTGGCTTGTAGTGCCTGGCTTGTAGCCTGGCTTGTAGTGCCTGGCTTGTAGTGCCTGGCTTGTAGTGTCTGGCTTGTAGTGCTGGTTTGTATGTTCCTGTTTTTGTGTGCCTGGCTTGTAGTGCCTGGCTTGTTAGTGCCTGGCTTGTAGTGCCTGGCTTGTAGTGCCTGGTTTGTAGTGCCTGGTTTGTAGTGCCTGGTTGTATTGCCTGGCTTGTAGTGCCTGGCTTGTAGTGCCTGGCTTTAGGGCCTGGCTTGTGTGTCTGGCTTGTAGTGCCTGGTTTGTAGTGCCGCTTGTAGTGCCTGGCTTGTAGTGCCTGGCTTGTAGTGCCTGGCTTGTAGTGCCTGGCTTGTAGTGCCTGGTTTGTAGTGCCTGGTTTTAGTGACCAGCTTGTAGTGCCTGGAACAAGAATACGCCAAGAATGTTGGGCTTAGAATGTTATACTCGCTCGTGACGCTTTAAAACGGGTATATAAATGCAAGTAATGATCGTGTGATTACGATATAACAGTAAATATTGATGGCAAGAAAAATAAAATGGTTTCCGAAGACTCACATTAAAGCAGAAAACACGCCAAAAAACAAGTGAAAAGAACAAGTAAGCAGATAAAACAACTTGAGATATATAGATAAACAAATTAATAAAAGAAAATTTGAGAGCTAAATCTATCTTGCGAAGACGAAAGCAGCTGCACCAAGAATACTAAACATTTACACGCTGTGAGAGGTGAAGTATTAATTAGAAGTACGTGGAGAGACTATTTTGAAACATTGATGGGTGAAATTGATGAATAAATGTAAATGTAAACAAGACAGGTCTTGCTGGGGTGTAAAGGGTGCTTGTCAGTATTCATTCATGTGTATCAATTATCATCCTTCCGTTTGCAACCAACATGCGTGAATTTGCAATGAAATCAATATGCTGCTGGGTGCAGCAGCTGTAAGGGCACAGCTGGGAGAGGACACCAGCTGGGAGGACACCAGCTGGGAGAAACCAGCTGGAGGACACCAGCTGGGAGACAGCAGCTGGGTGGGCATCTGCTGGGAGATAACATAATAACTATAAGAGTAAATGTTAAGGCGCACCTGTTGAGCGCCTTCCCTCAGGTGGTAAGGTGAGTGTTCACCCCACGAACCTGGAACCTGCGCTTGGAGAGAGAACCTGCCATCAAGTGACCATTACTCTAGGACACGGCCAAAACGTCAGCCACTCTATGACACGGCCAAAACGTCAGCCACTCTATGACACGGCCAAAAGTCAGCCACTCTATGACACGGCCAAAACGTCGGTCACTGTAGAACACGCACAAAATTCCCTCCCTAGAAACTCACATTTTCCCCAAAAAGGAAATTCCTGCCTCTCCACCCCTGGTTGAGAACCATAGACGGAGCCATTCTGTTGCGTCACACCGTGGTAACGTCAGAAGCGTGACCGTTCTGTTGCGTCACACCGTGGTAACGTCAGAAGCGTGGACGTTCTGTTGCGTCACACCGTGATAACGTCAGAAGCGTGGACGTTCTGTTGCGTCACACCGTGGTAACGTCAGAAGCGTGGACGGTCTGTTGCGTCACACCGTGGTAACGTCAGAAGCGTGGACGTTCTGTTGCGTCACACCGTGGTAACATCAGAAGTGTGACCATTCTGTTGCGTCACACCGTGGTAACGTCAGAAGCGTGACCGTTCTGTTGCGTCACACCGTGGTAACGTCAGAAGCGTAGACGTTCTGTTGCGTCACACCGTGGTAACGTCAGAAGCGTGACCGTTCTGTTGCGTCACACCGTGGTAACGTCAGAAGCGTGACCGTTCTGTTGCGTCACACCGTGGTAACGTCAAAAGCGTGACCGTTCTGTTGCGTCACACCGTGGTAACATCAGAAGTGTGACCGTTCTGTTGCGTCACACCGTGGTAACATCAGAAGTGTGACCGTTCTGTTGCGTCACACCGTGGTAACGTCAGAAGTGTGACCGTTCTGTTGCGTCACACCGTGGTAACATCAGAAGTGTGACCGTTCTGTTGCGTCACACCGTGGTAACATCAGAAGCGTGACCGTTCTGTTGCGTCACACCGTGGTAACGTCAGAAGTGTGACCGTTCTGTTGCGTCACACCGTGGTAACATCAGAAGCGTGACCGTTCTGTTGCGTCACACCGTGGTAACGTCAGAAGCTTGGACGTTCTGTTGCGTCACACCGTGGTAACGTCAGAAGCGTGACCGTTCTGTTGCGTCACACCGTGGTAACATCAGAAGTGTGACCGTTCTGTTGCGTCACAACGTGGTAACATCAGAAGCGTGACCGTTCTGTTGCGTCACACCGTGGTAACATCAGAAGCGTGACCGTTCTGTTGCGTCACACCGTGGTAACGTCAGAAGTGTGACCGTTCTGTTGCGTCACACCGTGGTAACATCAGAAGCGTGACCGTTCTGTTGCGTCACACCGTGGTAACGTCAGAAGTGTGACCGTTCTGTTGCGTCACACCGTGGTAACATCAGAAGTGTGACCATTCTGTTGCGTCACACCGTGGTAACATCAGAAGTGTGACCGTTCTGTTGCGTCACACCGTGGTAACATCAGAAGCGTAGACGTTCTGTTGCGTCACACCGTGGTAACGTCAGAAGCGTAGACGTTCTGTTGCGTCACACCGTGGTAACGTCAGAAGCGTAGACGTTCTGTTGCGTCACACCGGGAAAATGTCAAAAGGCGTATCCGTTCTCTGAGGGTCACACCGGCCGCTAATGGCGTTCCGGTGTTGATGGAGGACGCCCCTCAGTGGGGGAGTGTTTTTCCTGCACACCATAACACAGACCTGCCACTGTGCCCTCTTTTCAAACACTGCTTGGTCTCCTCTTGTTTTTTGTGTTCTAGTATTGGAATGGTTCGTGTTGGGCTTAGGCCTATCATCCTTTGGAGAGGTATTAATGTCTATCACCCTTTGGGGAGGTATTAAGGCCTATCATCCTTTCGGGAGGTATTAAGACCTATCATCCTTTAGGGAGGTATTAAGGCCTATCATCCTTTAGGGAGGTATTAAGGCCTATCATCCTTTCGGGAGGTATTAAGACCTATCATCCTTTAGGGAGGTATTAAGGCCTATCATCCTTTAGGGAGGTATTAAGGCCTATCATCCTTTAGGGAGGTATTAAGACCTATCACCCTTTGGAGAGGTATTAAGGCCTATCATCCTTTAGGGAGGTATTAAGACCTATCATCCTTTGGAGAGATATTAAGGCCTATCATCTTTTAGGGAGGTATTAAGGCCTATCATCCTTTGGAGAGATATTAAGCCGCCACGATAGTTTACCGTCCAACCATCAACTATACTTTAGTCCTAAACATAGTCTAAGACTAGGGGAAACTCTCATTGTATTTACACAGAGAAGCGGGGTAACCTCTTCGTGGGTATACACCTAGAAGTGGGGGTAACCTCTGGGTAGGTTAACACCTAGAAGAGGGGTAAACCTCAGTGTATCTACACCTACAACCTGGATATATATATATATATATATATATATATATATATATATATATATATATATATATATATATATAATTTATTACTGTTGTACTGAATATCCATAGTGATTTACCGGCTGTTTTTTTCTATTACGACTTGTGCCACTTTCCTGAGTTATTTCAAATATTCCCTATTCCTTATATATTGATTTGCTATGTCTGTGTAAAACCATATTGCAGGAAAATAATTTACAAATTTACAAATATTTATCGTAATTTTTTTTAAGAGGATATTGTATTCAGGTTTTAGCCTTGTAGAGAAAGTTGAAATTCATTCGCTCTCACGATCAGATAAGCGTCAAATGTGAGCTGATTGAGTCTAACTATTAGCGTACAAAGCTGTACTAAACCACCCTAAACTATCGGATCCCGTGGTCATTCAACCTGTCCACACACACGTAATACATGGCAGTTTTGATGACATTGATCACATCGTCAAAATTCCAGTGCATTAGTAAAATTAATAGCACAATAATATTGACGTTTCCCTGGACTAATAACCGTTGGACTTGATTAGTTAGAATAGTTGATAAAAGCTCAAACGTTTCTGGTTCGAGAAATGACTTCGTCTCGTCTCATTAATCCGAGAAGCCATTATTATTCCGGAGCTTTTAATATACCTAAAGCACGGTAATTTTGATGAGTTCACGAGGCAGGCATCTGATGGGTCAGGCACGGGTATGGCGTCAACAGGCTGAATGGTGCATGAAACTATTGCGGTTAGCATGTTGCAGATGAAAAGAGTCGTGTGTTGGGGAGGGAACGAGGAGTCGTGTGTTGGGGGAGGGAACGAGGAGTCGTGTATTGGGGGAGGGAACGAGGAGTCGTGTGTTGGGGGAGGGGACGAGGAGTCGTGTGTTGGGGGAGGGGACGAGGAGTCGTGTGTTGGGGGAGGGGGCGAGGAGTCGTGTGTTGGGGGAGGGGACGAGGAGTCGTGTGTTGGGGGAGGGGACTATTGTTGGCGTAAGGGAGAAAAAAACATTAACAATTAATCGCCGAGAAATATGAACAACTAATTCCTCAAAAATATCAACAATTAATCCCGTCAAGTATATAAACAAGTAATCCCCCAAGAATATTAACCATTAATCCCCAAGAATATTAACCAGTAATCCCTCAAGAATATCAACAATTAATCCCTCAATAATATAAACAATTAATCCCTCAAGAATATCCACAATTAATCCCTCAAGAATATTCACAGTTAATCCTTCAAGAATATCAACAATTAATCTCTGAAGAATATCAACAATAATTTCGTCATTAATGTCAACAATTATCGAAGTATGAATAACAACAATTATATTTCCAAGAAATATAGACAAATAATCATTAATTAAAATTAACAATTATTCCTTAAATAAACAAGTAATCCTTAATTAAAATAGACGATTCTTAAGTAAAATAAACAATCCATCATTTATATCAACAAATAATCTTTCAATCATATCAACTATTAATCCATAATTAATCTCAACATCTAGTCATATAGAAATATCAACAATTAATCCTTCAATTCTCTCAACAATTATCACCCTTAAATATCAACAATTATCCACAAAAAATATTAACAATTATCCACCAAGAATATCCAACAATCTATCATGACTCTACATAAATATTAGCAATTACATATTTAGGATTATCAACAATTATCACTTTCAAGATTAACATTCCGGGATTAACAGGATCCTTCTGGCATCTCAATACGATAACTTAGGATACTCTGAAGCCCAATCGTGATAGTTGGACTGATGAAGTTTATCCAACCTTGAGCACACATTTAGCGTGAGGAAGTTCAGAGGTACTTATAAAACTTGAGAAGGTTCAGAGGTACTTATAAAACTTGAGAAGGTTCAGAGGTACTTATAAAACTTGAGGAAGTTCAGAGGTACTTATAAAACTTGAGGAAGTTCAGAGGTACTTATAAAACTTGAGAAGGTTCAGCGGTACTTATAAAACTTGAGGAAGTTCAGAGGTACTTATAAAACTTGAGAAGATTCAGAGGTACTTATAAAACTTGAGGAAGTTCAGAGGTACTTATAAAACTTGAGAAGGTTTTGAGGTACTTATAAAACTTGAGAAGGTTCAGAGGTTCAAATTGAGATTGAGAAAGCACATAGGTTTGCATTTAACCTGATAATGCAGAGAGGTTTACATAAAGCTTCAGAAAGCTCAAAGGATTTCACAAAGCTCAAGAGGGCACAGATGAATTTCTTTAATTTTGAGAAAGTACAGAACCTCACATAAATCTTAAAAAAAACAGAGGCTTATATTATGCTTGAGAAAGCATAAAAGTTTACATTAAGCTTAAAAACGCACAAACGTATACTAGCTCGCATAAGAAATTGCGGTGTTCTGACCACAAACATTAAATGATTTAAACCAAATGAAATGCGGACAAAAAATATTAGTAAAAATTGCTGCTTGCAAAACTTTGCTACATTTTTCGCAATTACAGTAATGAATGTAATGGCAAAACTTCATTAAGTTTAATTGTTTGTGCATGATAATAGCTTCTGATGGTCCAAACTGGATTTCTACATACCTAACAAAACGAAAATGTTAGTTATTATTCAGCCCAAGATAAGCATTCGTAAATCTGCGTAAGCTCAATGCCCGGTCTCTCGCTTTGCCACTCCGTAAAAAACGCAACTGTTTTGCCAAACCACAATTGTACTAACGCAAGGCAGATGCATAGGAGAGCGTCAGTATTGCGGTACTTTAAGTTTATTTAATCGCATTTAAATCTATTTTGGTGATTCGGTTAAAAATGCAATGTACTAGTGAACAGTAAACCGACGTAATATTGACGTTTTTTACGCATCATCCTCAATTTTTGTACCGTGTGACACATGGAGTGGTCAGGTAAACGGTAGTTAATACGGTAAATCCAAGTTTCAGATGTATGTCTGTAATTATATGCTGTTAATTTTATGTAAATTAATGACAATTTTATGCAGAGATTTGAAGATTAAGTTAATATTTTGATTTGTTAAAGTTATAATCACTTAAAACCTGTTTCTCATCATGACCAGTCTTGCTAAATTTATTTGATTGGTTGATTGATCACTATGTATTGATCTCGTAGCAATGAGATCGCGGTGAACATTTATAGACATTTGACGAAAAATGTCTCATCTTGGTGTGGATAGACTAGCCTAAATATATTTTATAATTCATGAGTAAACAGCAAGTCAATATCATTCCGATATACTGAACATGTATAACTGTAGCGCACGCATATTGGTGAACAGTGAATCATTAATCTATATAACTAAAAATGTAAATGTTCGTTTGTTCAAAATCTTAGAAACAACATTCCATTCGAATACGCACGTGTTTTTATATACCACTATATAGATGTCACACATGTGACAGGTAAAAATATGTTTTTTTTTTAAATAGTTTTTCATGTGAGGGAATGGTGGGAAGGACGAGGGGACGGGGGTGTGGGGGATGGGGAGGACAATGAGAGGGTGAATGATGAGGGGACAGGGGAGGGGGAATGGTGGGGAGGACGAGGGAGGGGGAATTTTGGCAACAAGGGGACGGGGAAGGGTCGGGAGTTCTAGAGTCGGCAAACCAGTCAATCTTTATATCTCCATAGACAATAGAACAACGAAAAATATTGTATACCCACAAGCATTGTGAAATTAAACGTAGAAACGTGCGCTTTCTTTTTTCTTTCTTTTCCATTTAACCAGACTGAGCCACATCAACGTGTGGCCGGGTTCAGCTAGTTTTTACATAATTCTTTGCAATAATAAATGGTTTGATAAGCATTATTATCAATGTTATTATTTGACATACAGAAACACGAACTAGAATTAGCGAATATGAATGTGAGAATAATTTGCATATACTTCATTAAAAGGAAGGAGAAGAATGTCAGCAATCTGTCACCCTTTCCATCGTTCAGTCCTCCCACGGCACAAGAGATAGCAAGAAGAATTCCTATTATGACTATGGTGACATGTATTGGTAAGTTGTTGGAATATCACCAACATAGCGTTTCTGGCACATTGTTAACAAGAAACATACAACACTTCTAGTGATCACACTAGACGTTCGTCTAGTGATCACATGGCGTTCGTTCCTGCCTGCAGCACGGACTGACCAACAGAAACAACCCAATAATTCCCCCGAATCTGGCACTGGCATAACAATTTCGTGAAGCAGGTGTGGCGAAAAAAGTCGAAGAGTGAGAAGGAAGAGAAGCGTGATGAAGCTTCTCGTTTACCAGACTTGGCAGAGAAAAATCTCTCAAGTGTAAATTGCCAGAAGACAGGAAGAAAAAATATTGCCAAGGAGAAGGTTTGTGCAAGGAAATTACCCGAGGAACTTAGACTGTAAGGGAAGGAATGGTGGTGGTGAGAGGATTAGGATGTTGGTGGAATGTACTCACCTATGTACTCACCTAGTTGTGCTTGCGGGGGTTGAACTCTGACTCTTTGGTCCTGCCTCTCAACCGTCAATCAACTGATGTACATATTCCTGAGCCTACTGGGCTCTATCATATCATTTGAAACTGAGTATGGAGTCAGCCTCCACCACATCACATGCCTAATGCATTTTTCTTATTAACTTCTCTGACACTGAAAAAGTTCTTTCTAACGTCCCTGTGGCTCATTTGGGTACTCAGTCTCCACCTGTGTCCCACTGTTCGCGTACCACCCGTGTTAAAAAGTTATCCTTATCTATCCTGTCAATTCCTCTGATAATCTTGAAGGTAGTGATCATGTCTCCCTTTACTCTTCTGTCTTCCAGTGACGTGAGGTGCATTTCACGCAGCCTTTCCTCGTAACTCATGCCTCTTAGTTTCGGGACTAGCTTAGTGGCATACCTCTGTACTTTTTCCAGCTTCGTCTTGTGCTTGAAAAGGTACGGGCTCAATGCTGGGGCCGCATACTCCAGGATTGGTTTTACATATGTTGTGTACAAGGTTCTGAATGATTCCTTATATTGGTTCCTGAAGGCTGTTCTGATGTTAGCCAGCCTCGCATACGCCGCAGATGTTATTCTTTTAATGTGGGCTTCAGGAGACAGGTTTGGTGTGATATCAACTCCTAGATCTTTCTCTCTGTCCGTTTCATGAAGGACTTCATTTCCCATTCCGTATCCTGTGTCTGGCCTCCTGTTTCCACCGCCTAGTTTCATGACCTTGCATTTACTCGGGTTGAACTTTAGTAGCTATTTGTTGGACCATTCATTCAGTCTGTATAGGTCATCTTGTAACCTCCTACTATCATTAATTCTCCTCATAATTTTTGCATCATCAGCAAACAATGAGAGGAACAATTCTATACCCTCTGGGAGATCATTTACATATATCAGAATCAGTATAGGTCCAAGGACTGACCCCTGCGGGACTCCACTGGTGACGTCTCGCCAATCTGAGGCCTCACCCGTCACAGTGACTCGCTGTCTTCTGTTACTTAGGTACTCTCTTATCCAATGGAGTACCTTCCGTTTCACTCCTGCCTGCATCTCCAACTTTTTCACTAGCCTCTGGTGTTGAACTGTGTCAAAACTTTCTGGCAATCCAAAAATATGCAGTCTGCCCACCCCTCTCTTTCTTACCTGATTTTTGTTGCCTGGTCATAGAATTCGATTAAACCTGTGAGGCAGGACTTGCCATTCCTGAACCCATGGTGATGCTGTGTTACAAAGTTCTTTCGCTCCAGATGTTCCACAAGTTTTTCGCACAATCTTCTCCATCAACTTGTATGGTATGTAAGTTAGGGACACTGGCCTGTGTAGTTCAGTGCTTCCTGTCTATTCCCCTTCTTGTATATCGGGACTACATTAGCAGTCTTCCAATTTTTTGGCAATTCCCCTGTTACCAGTTATTTGTTATACACTATGGAGAGGGGCAGGCACAGTGCTTCTGCTACTTCCTTTAGTATCCACTGGGAGATTCCATCCAGGCCTATAGCCTTTGTCACATCCAGCTCTAGCAAGAGCTTCCTTACATCCCCACTGGTAATCTCAAACTCTTCTTGTGTTTCCTGGTTAACTATTCCCTCTTATCTCTGGAACGTCCCCTTGCTCTAATGTGAAGACCTCCTGGAATTTCTTATTCAGTTCCTCGCACACTTCCTTGTTGTTTGTAATGAATCTATATGTCCTTATCCTCAATTCCGTTACCTGTTCATTTACTGTTGTTTTTCTTCTGATGTGGCTGTGCAGCAATTTAGGCTGAATCTTCGCCTTGCTGGCGATGTTCTTTTCGTATTGCCCTTCTGCCTCTCTTCTCAACCTGACATATTCATTCCTGGCACTGTGGTAGCTCTCTGCTCTCGAGTGTCCTGTTATTTCTGTAGTTTCTCCATGCCCTTTTACTTTGCTGCTTAGCTAGCCTACATCTCTGGTTAAACCATGGGTTTCTCATCTGTATTTCCTTGTTTTCCTTTTGGACTGGGACAAACTTGTCTGCTGCCTCCTTACACTTCTGCGTGATGTAGCCCATCATGTCTTGGGCAGTCTTTCCTCTGAGCTCTGTTTCCCATGTTATATCTGTTAGGAATTTCCTTATCTCCTCATAGTTTCCCTTTCGGAATGCCAACTTTTTGTTTTCAGTTCCCATCCTCGAGTTCCTTAACCTTTCTTCAACCAGATACTCAAACGTCAGTACACTGTGGTCGCTCATTCCTACCGGGCCATCGAAACCGATATCCCTTATGTCGGAGTCGTTCGGAATGAAGATTAGGTCAAGTCTCGCTGGTTCATCGTTTCCTCTCATCCTTACGGGTTCCCTGACATGCTGGCTTAAGAAGTTTCTTGTCGCCACCTCCAATAGTTTAGCTCTCCATGTATCCTCACCTCCATGACAATGTGCAGAGCTTACAGTGCTGGTGGAATGTGCAGAGCTTACAGTGGTGGTGGAATGTGTAGAGCTTACAGTGCTGGTGGAATGTGCGGAGCTTACAGTGGTGGTGGAATGTGCGGAGCTTACAGTGGTGGTGGAATGTGTAGAGCTTACAGTGCTGGTGGAATGTGCGGAGCTTACAGTGGTGGTGGAATGTGCAGAGCTTACAGTGGTGGTGGAATGTGTAGAGCTTACAGTGCTGGTGGAATGTGCGGAGCTTACAGTGCTGGTGGAATGTGCGGAGCTTACAGTGGTGGTGGAATGTGTAGAGCTTACAGTGCTGGTGGAATGTGCGGAGCTTACAGTGGTGGTGGAATGTGCAGAGCTTACAGTGGTGGTGGAATGTGCGGAGCTTACAGTGCTGGTGGAATGTGTAGAGCTTACAGTGGTGGTGGAATGTGTAGAGCTTACAGTGCTGGTGGCATGTGCAGAGCTTACAGTGGTGGTGGAATGTGCAGAGCTTACAGTGCTGGTGGTATGTGCAGAGCTTACAGTGCTGGTGGAATGTGCAGGACTTACAGTGCTGGTGGAATGTGCAGAGCTTACAGTGCTGGTGGAATGTGCAGAGCTTACAGTGAGAGTCTTACTGATGAGATTGAGGAGAGCTAACAAGAGTTTGCAAAGGGTACAAATGGAATGGGGTACAAATGTAATTGGAATAAGTTACGCAGTGTGACAGTTTGAAGTAACACAATAATATCCTACAGTGCTTATAGAGGAATCATGGGTGTTATTATTACATATTTGCTTCTATAGATAGTTACTCACTAAGGGTAGTAGTAGGTATCCATCAGTCTCAGGTGACTATGGAGTTGCGCTTTGGTTGTCGGTCTGGAGTGACCTCTCCAGGGCACAAAGCCTGGGTAGGTTGATATTGGGTAGAAGCTGTTACCTATGCAGCAGGTCCTCCCTCTCCACGGCGATACTAAAGGGTATCGCTCCATAAACCCCAGCCGCACCTAGAGAACAGTGAGGGAAAGTGAGAGGTAATCAGCCATGTGGTGCTGGTAAACAGAGAGGCGATTCAGGCTCGTGTCTGTCACTTTCAGCCTGGTTCTTCCCAGAAGCAGGTTTGTCAAGATTTAGAGCTAGGTTGAAATTGTCTTTAGAAGGCAGAAAGATAATAGAATATTGGTTTACAGACAAGGGAGGCACTTTAATTGATAGCATGAAACTGACACAATGTCAAGGAAGAGTAGCGAAAACAGGCATGCACTTGAATTTATAATAATTTACAACTTAATTTCTAATATTATTCAGACATATATAACTTTATATTACTACTAAGCTCCGCAAGTGCAGCAAATGGCAGTCAGAGACAGACAATTACCGCACCTAAACAAGTGGTAACCTAGATTCTATGTAGAGCAGCACATCTGCGCTGTCAATAGAGTATTCCTTGACACTTTTCCTTAAGGTTAAACAAATAGCAGTGAACAGATCGCTTGAAATTTGCCCAAAGAACGTATTTCCAAAAGTAGCCAAACTCGAACCCTCCTCTCTATACCACCACATCTACACCTAAGCCTTTCGGCTGTTGGAAACTTTCCGCTCTACCAAAGATAACACCATCATTGGAGTTCAAGAAATGTGTAAGTACTTCATTCATAATGATGTACTGCCGGGAATCTTAGCGAAGTATTAACATTTTGCGTATTGTAGGTAATACATGCACATGACTGTAAAGCTGCCGCCCAGTTGCGTGGGTGTGGAGCAAGACTAGTAACTGTGTGGCTCATCGTAGATATAAAATGTCTTGTATACAGACTGTTGTGAGCCTCTTGTTGCATCACTTGTGATACAAAAAGACTATCGATGTGTGTACGTATTTGTGTAAATGATTGTAACATTGTGTAGCTAGTTTCAGAAGATTGTCACTTGCTTAGCTAAATGAACTACGGGTTCAGTTCCTGAACCGATTATGTGCCTCTGTAACCCTTTCCACCACCGCCCTCG
>WNGS01163002.1:11726740-11734240 GCA_020271785.1 Procambarus virginalis | reverse complement strand
TCATGTGAGGGGAAATCTTTGAAACCTCTTTACCGATTGCTTTGAAATTTAGACACAACGTTGCATTCGAATAGGCGTGTGTTTTTATATATCTACTATATACATGCCACACACGTGACAGGAAAAAAACATATGCTTTTTTGAAAAACAGCGTCATCTGTTGCACAAAATAGCAAAATGCACGCTATACAAAATGTCACGAATTTCATTTCAATGTTTCCGATTGCATTGATAAATTTTATTTTCATAATTTCGATTTATTTTATATTTTATTGAATTATTTTGTGTAGCATTGTGTTGGAATTGAGCTGTGTGGAGTTTACCATACCGTTCAATTCGTAAGTATAATTGTAGATGCCACACCTGTGACAGGTAAAACTATGCTTTTCTTGAAAAACAGCGGCATCTGTTGCATGTAAGAGCAACACACATGCTATACTAAATATGTTACAATTCCATTTCAATGTTTCTGATTGCATTGGTAAATTGAATTTTCATAGATTTTGACTTATTTTAATTTTTATTTAATTATTTTGTGTGAATTGCATTGGAATTGAGTTGTGTTGTTTACCATACCGTTCATTTCGTGAGTATAGTTTATTTTTTTATTTTTTCATATTTTCATTTCATTATTTAACTATTTTTCTTATATTTCAGTGATGGGAACATCAGATCACTTGATGTTCCCAATTTTCTGATGGGAACATCAGACCATTTGGGAAGGTATCGGACGAGGGAGTGGGGAATGTTGGGGGTGACGAGGGGACGGAAGTGAGAGATGGTGGAGAGGACGAGGGGACAAATGAGGGGGTAATGGTGGGGAAGGACGAGGGGACGGGGAGAGTTTGGGATGGTGGGGACGAGGGGATAGTGGAGTGGGGAATGGTTGGGAGGCCGAGGAGACGGGTGAGGACTCGACTAGTGAGGAATGGTGGGGAGGACTGGGGGACAGGGGAAGTTTGCTGTGGCTCAGCAACGCACATGCGTTGCTGAGCCACAGCAACCTATATCATCAATATACGTCATATACATCACTGTCACACCATCTTTTAGATTATGTCACTAATGATACTGTCATGTATAAATGTAATGCATTTTGACATGTGCGCCAATTAAAATGATAAATATTCTTTTAATTATGATGATGAGACAGAAATTTTATTTCAGACACGTAATGATGAATTCTATATTTAGTTTGGTTTAACAGTAAAATAAGATAAAACAAATGTAGCGTTATTAACAACAATGAGAAATAATATATATATTTCTAATTTTGCTTTCATGCGTATTTTTCAAATATTACATACTTTTTGCAAACATTTGATTCATTTGGCGTGTAATCGTTTCCGTGTATCTGTCAAGCTTAATGTTTTTTGTAAATCCTGTTTAAAAGATATGAGCAACAGTATTGAGTTGTGGAATGATGTATTAAATGAAGTTGTGGCATGATTTATTAATGGAAGTTTTAGCTTGATGAATTAAATATTGTGTATGAACATACATACTGTAATACAAAGCCTCTTAATCGAGACGGAACTCTTTTTTTCTTAATTAATTTGTTTGAACACTTTAAAGTCAAGAATAATGCAAATCTGTATTAAAAACCATTAACCAGCGACTACTCTAGTCTACTGTATTTTAACCAAAGTTTCTAAAGTATAACTTTCGGAACGAGGTTGCCGGCTATCGTAGCGTGCATATGTATGCACAATCCGGCTTCTCGGTTAACATGCCGAATACGTTTAGTAAACATTAAAGCATCGTAATATTAACGTTTTCTAACCATCGGCCTCTGTAGGTTAGGTGGGTTCGTTGGTTTCATATACGTGGTGATTAGGTCAAGAACAGTTGCATTTTATACGGAGTGGCAAATCGTGTGAACGGCTTGGACTGTTGACTTGAAGTATGATCTGGCTTGATAACCACAGTCAACTCTTCCTGATTTATAATTATGTCAGTAAAGTTGTTTGGAACTTCGCGGTAATATTCTAATGACACGCAAAAGACATATAAACAATTGTAGTTAATTTCATCGTCGACTCGTGAGCACGATTCAGTGCACTGATTGTGTACGCAATGTGTCCACGTTGTACTCGACTCTCTGTGTGCTCTACTCAGTGGGTACTCTTGTGTAATCAGTTTACTCTGTGTACTCAATGGGTACTCCTTATACGCCACTGTGTGGAGTATAAGGAGTAACACAGTAGTACACAGTGTGTACTACTGTGTATTCCACTCATTGTGGAATGATATGTACCTCACCCGGTGTGTGCTCTTGTGTACGCCATTCAATTTGTACAATTGTGTACTCCACTCAATTTGTTTTTTCTCTATTCAATGTGTACTCTTGTTTAATCTACTTTTATGTTCTCAGTGTGTACTCTACTCTAGTGCATTCTAATCAATATGTAGTCTTCGTAATACGACTTCTTATCAATGTGTAATTCACACAATGTTTACTCAACATGTACTCTACTTGTACACTCCTCACGTGTACTCTACTCACCATGACCACCACTAAACTTGCACTCCGCTCAACATGTACTCATTATGTAATAGTCGGTTCAACACTCGAACCTATTTTTAGAAGTAGGTTGCTTTTGCTGCCAGCAAAAAAACTGCAGTTACGCCAGCGCCCAATTTAGTATAAATTGTGGTGGAAATACGCAGTCCATGTTCTAAGTCCATTAAGTAACTGTCCATATATCTAACAGTTTATTAAGGGCATAAAAAAGAAGGTACGCGAATATTAAGCTTACACACGGAGGAAAGGTATAGTCTTAAGCTCGCAACTTTACTTAATTAGAAAGTTAGAAGACGGAATCGGACCGAGTGCGTTATGCGAAATACAAAAGAAATACTTGAATTTGCCTATAAATAACGTTTCTTTACTACTTGTATTGCAGCATGTATGAGTTGTATTTACCAATTTATTATTCAGATGATTTTTGTATGTGGAAATTTATTGCATTTTAGGTTTGAAATGCGTGACATACAGTTAAGTTGTAAATATACTCCAAGTTTTTCTGTAAGCACTTTTAAGAACATTTCAGAACATTTTCTATATGTTATAAACACACTCCAAGCTCTTCTACACGCACTTCAAGAATATTTAGAAAACATTGCATTTAAGATACTGAAGCTCCTAATTCTTATATATGTAATTGTTCTCTTTAACAACTTTCCAAATTATTTATTATGGTCAATATTTTTGACCTCTGAATAGAGTGTAACGAATTGAACGGTAGAACGATGGTCTCGCTTCTTGCAGGTTAATGTTCAATCCCCGACCATCCAAGTGGTTGGGCACCATTCCTTCCCCTCCTTCCTATCCCAAATCCGCGCCCATATATGCCTTTCAAGTGTCCAAGTTCCAAGATAAATAATTATCTTACCTTACCTTTGAATAGAGTATTGCAAATTGCAAGAGCGAGGTCTTTGTATACCCGAGTAGAGAGGTCGTTCAATACCTAAGGAGCGCAGATGTTCTTACTGAGAACTTGTTGTTCAACGAGGTCGTTCGTTGACCTACACTAGGGTGAGGTCGCCCACTACTACCACCACCGAGGTTAAATAATCGAGGAACAAGGTCTTTCCGTTCACGAGCAGCGAAGTCGTTTCATACCTGAGAAGCGAAGTCCTTCCGTATCGTGCTTCCTTAAGATACCGTCCGTGTCTTACTTCCTTGTACCTGAGGAACAAGTTCGTTACATAGCCGAAGAGCGAGGTTGTCTGACACTTTAATAGAAATATTGTTCCATAACGTAAGATCAACACAACTCTACAGTGGTCGATGAGGAAGACTGACGTCACCACTCATCAGATATAAATGTAACAGTTCAGTATTTAACGAACGAAGCTGTTTGTTCAACAATTATAATTTTATTGTCTTTTAATATTTTTCATTCAAAGACGTGGCTCTGACAACGACACTATATTCAGTGGTGCTCTAACAACGACATTTCATTCAGTGGTGCTGCCCTGACAACGACATTTCATTCAGTGGTGCGGCTCAGACAACATTTCATTCAGTGGTGCTGCCCTGACAATGACACTTCATTCAGTGGTGCTGCCCTGACAACGACACTTCATTCAGTGGTGCTGCCCTGACAACGACACTTCATTCAGTGGTGCGGCTCTGACAACGACACTTCATTCATAAGTATATACCAGTGACATACATTCACCGATCCGGCTTTGACAAGGACGAGAGCGTCACTCATTATATACTTGTCATCTTTGTTGTGCTCTGGACCTAATACTTTATACTGAAGCTTTGTAATATATTCTGCAGTTGTTATATGTATACACTGATGTATATACAGTATATAATTTTAAAATATATTTATATATTGTTAATTTTCATATGATTTGTTGGTAAATATTAGTTAGGTGATACGTTTGAACTTTATAATGTTTTATTTGTATTAAAACGCCCAGAAATTATAGACTGTGAGGACAGGATGATATGAGAGGCAGATGGGAGGAAGCTGAAAGATGCGGGATCAGAGCTCAAGCTTAGCGACCAAACCGTTAAAATGCGACGTATTAGTGCAAATGAATGCACCATAAATTGACGTTCTCTGTGCATCGGCTCTATAGGTGCTGGATGGGTTCATACGTTCGCGGTTTGGCCAAACAGTTGATTTTTACGGAGTGGCCCATCGAGAAACCGGGCTGACGTGAGAGGTGGAAAGACGGAGAATTGTACCATTTTTATAAGTTATCCTCAGAGTTGCGCGACAGTATTGGGAAGACTTGAGTTGGAATGTGCGCGATGCTTGATGATGCTCCTGTATGTGGTTCATAGACATATACTGGTAAATGGTTACGTATGTGTGATTGTATGGGAGTGTAGGTGAAGGGATGGAGTGAGTGTGTATGGGAGTGTGTGTGTATGGGAGTGTGTGTATGGGAGTGTGTGCATGGGAATGTGTGTGCATGGGAGTGTGGGTAAGGGTATATGCTGTGTTAGTGCGTGTGCACAAACGAATGCACGCATATGGAAATCCTGTGTGGGTGCGTCAGGGCTTGCGTTTTTGTTTTCTGTTGTTGACCATAACCTATTACCTCTGGAGAGTAATTAGAGCCACCACAATAGTATACTGACCTGAATATAGACCAGGACTAAGTAAACCCCAGAGTGTATACACCGAGCAGCGGTGTACATCCTCGCTCGAGTGGCAGCCCGGGGAAGACCTAAAGTTCCAGTTGGGCAGCAGTTAGTGCTTCTTGAATCCTTCCTTATTGTGGCTGTGTTAGTACAGTGTTGATAGACCTTCCGTCTTCCACTCTTAAGGTAGGTATGTCGAGGCTCCAAGGCCCAAGTGAATGAAATGCTATTACCCACGTTTATTGTGATTGTTAATTTAATTGTATTGATTTTCAAAATAAATAGGTTGTCAGCTCTAGTTGAATGGGAACATGTTTATTATTATATAATGCTACTCTTTGAATATCATGGAAGTCAAGAAATGATATATTCCGTAGAATATATCGTAGAAAACAATTTGGAAAAAATTGGCAGTGCCGGGAAATTGAAACTGATGTGATCGTAGACTAAAAGAAATGCATCTCGCTCATGATATAGATGATAGCATAGGTATTTTACATCTATATTTTTTAATTCAGGGACAATAATATTTTAAAATGTTTTACGTGTCAGAATCATGACAGTTTGCACCTGTAACAACACTATTGCTCTTGGTCGTCTCGTAATAGAGGAGTACAGCCCTGTAAATTCACAGTTCACGGCTGGCCTGTTTCATGGTAAGACAATCAGACACCGTGATTCACGTACCTAATAGAGACAAGTCACCGTGGATGATTAGTCTCTATGAGGAGCTGGTTTTGTCAATTAAGTCCGGCTTGGCATCAGCGGCAGGATATTGAGGAACGGAGAACAAGGCTTTGTTGGTGTAACCTGCCAGTGAACGCACCATAAGTGCTACCAGGGAGACCATTGGTGCCGGCGATAGCTCCAATTATCTCCTATTCTGTAACGTCACATTCGTGTTGATGAACCGTGTTCATCAACCACGAACAATGATCCCAGACAATGGCCGGGATCATCCCGGTCCATTGTCACAAAACACAGCTTTAATAAATAATATTCACTCCGCAATGTCTGGGTAATAACATTTCCTTCACTTAGATTAGCGAGGACTCGAACACGGCTTCAAAAGTACGAGTCTGATGTCATACCAACTAGCCATGGATGGTCAAATAAGAGTACTTAACTGGTACCCAACTGAGACTTTAACCTTCCCTGAACCACCACAAAGATATCTGTAGATAATTCACTTCTTCATCCATGTCTTACAAAACGCAATTCTCAATAACGTGATAATACTTCATTACTTTAGATAATCAGAGATTCTAAATAATTTTCTACTTATCATGAAGTTTTATCGGTATCATATCACGATAACTCATTAATGATAGGAAAATCAGTAAAAATCATTAGAGGGACCTACGGTGTTGTCAGGAATCGTGTATGTTATGAAATAACAAGAGTTATATATTTCAGAAAATGCATTGAAACTGTACCATAGGATCGAATCCGGGTCCGTGGACTCCCGATAGTATGGCCTTGGGATTTTCTCCAGCATCACATAGTTTGGTTAACTAATATAGAGTAATGAACAATCCACAAGGGCCGTGATGAGGTTCGAACTTACGCCCTGGATGATCCCAGACGCTGTCTTAGTCGACTAGGTCACGACATGGTTAAAGAATTGTAACCGGGAGTTCCACTGCCTGACAGCTGGGTGGACAGCGCTTCGGATTCGTAGTCCTGAAGTTCCGGGTTCGATCCCGGTGGAGGAGACAAATGGGCAAAATGTTTCTTTCACCCTGATGCTCCTGTTTACTTAGGATAAATAGGTACCTGGGAGTTAGACAGCTGCTACGTGCTGCTTCCTAGGGGTGGAGCCTGGTCGAGGACCGGGCCGCGGGACACTAAGCCCGAAATCATCTCAAGATACCTCACACGGATCCTGCAGCCTTTTGGCAGAGCCCGAGTGCATGGGGGAATTGTGTAAAACCCTGGTTTGTGTCTCGGAGAGGCTGCAGGATCCGTGTGAGGCCAGTGGAACTCTCGGTTACAATTCTTTTAACCTTGTTGTGGCCTAGGCTACTAAGACAGCGTCTGGGATCATCCCCGTGTAAGTTCGAACCCTCATCACGGCCCTTGTGGATTTGTTCATTTGATGCATCACGCTATTGTTATTTCTGTGTGTATAGAGGACTGAAATTATCCATTAACACTGTAGCGTCTGGGAAAGCAAATGTCAGTTTTCACAATATCATTCAAAATTTTTTATATTCTGGGAAAAGCACAGCTTCCCGTTACATTTTGTTTACTCTAAAAGTCCAGGTCACACAATTCTGAATGTCATATAAACGATTTGAAATTCATAACCAAGTTAATTACATCCGGCGTATAAATATAATATAGTATGCTTAATGTTTTCTAATTCTTTAACTGTGTATAAGTTA
>WNGS01163002.1:11698452-11712385 GCA_020271785.1 Procambarus virginalis | reverse complement strand
TATAATTAATAGATATATATATATACTATATAAATAAATAGATTATAATATATTATCATATATATAATAATAACAAAAGAACTCAATCTGAATTTTGATATTTGCAAGTGATTAAATGAGGTCAGTGAATAATTCTATGGTGCCGTTTACTGATCCATAATTTAGTGGAACATTTTAAATAAATAATTGTGGTGTCAGATGGTAATCCGATAATTTGGAGAAACTTACGTGAATAATTAATGATAACAGTGATGCTGGTAATTAGTTTGATTTTAATTAGTTTAATTCTAATGACGGAAAGTGAATCCGATAATATTTTGGACTTTTAAACTGAGTTAATTGTACAGTCAGACATGAGAACCGATAACTCTCCATTTAACTGTAGTGGGTAATTGTGATACATGTAACAGTTAATCCTGGTAATTTTGGCATTTCATTAATTTGCGATAATGGCTGGTGGTTGATAAATGTAATGTCAATATTGATAAATGTTCAAAACATTCATCATTAAATAATGTTAGCTGAGTGTCCCAGCGGAGTTACTGAAGAATTAATAACGATAATAATAGGAAAATATATTTAAAAAAATTTAAATGTACCTCATTGGTACGATACTGCCACGGTGTGCAAAGCTCAATTTTTTTTTATTAATCATTAGATACATCTGCATTAGTGCAGCTACCCTAGAACTATATGAGGTGGAGTACAGTGTGTCAAAAAAAGCTAGCTACGGATGTTATAAAATCCCCATCACACAGGATGGTTAGAATACATCACCGTTCTCGCACTTGCTTAGTCAATATTGGCTTATTTAATAGAATATAAAATATAATATAAAATAAGGCCAATATTGGACTGTAAGCAAATGACGAGAACGGGTTGTAGTCATACAGAGGCTTGTGATAGGCAGTCTGCACTGCCACACACACAGAAGCATTTTGAGGATATCATCAAAGCAAAGTATCTTACTGCAATGAAAACTCTAAGGTGAACGCTTACCCGATCAATTACAAATACAAGTTTTTGTGCATGCAGGATCGAGCTCTTGGGATACCGCCTTTCTACCCGTCGGTTGCTGATGTACTACTACCAATCTATTTTTCCTCTATCATATCTGCTATCCATTTCTTTCTTACGCATAACATTAATATGTAACCCGTCTCATTACTGAAGGTGAGACAGGGGGCATCAAGTGAAATTCTGCCCATTTGTTTCTGTCCTTCGGCCGGGAATCGAACCCGGGCCCTGGGAGCTACGTACCCGGACGCTGTCCGCTCCGCTGGAAGGACCTGTAATAAAGTGGTAACGGCCAGAGTGAATGACCAGAGGTATTGGATGGAGAACAATGCCGCCAATGGATGAGGACTCCGGAATCAGAGCACTTCACAGAGGTCTAACTTCATAGTTGGTAGTGTTAATTTAAAAGTTGTGAGTTGTAATGTTTAGTTGATATCCTGGGTTGTGAGGGCCATCTCATCGGGGACAGACTCATGTGTCGCTGAAATAAGCTCAGTTTCAACAAGTCTATTTCTCTTGGACGCCGGGAGAGAACAGGCGAAGGCATAGTTCTGGTTTGTCCTCGGACTGTCTACGTTAAGGTCGTGTGCTAGAATGAGGCTCCTCGTGTAATATGATTTGGTAGTGTAAAAGGGGAAAACTTTCCTTGTTAATACAGAGAGTTTTCCCAAAAGTGGAACTTCTCCTTTTTTATTTTGGTAGTGTAAAAGGGGATATGATTTTTTGTAGCATAAAAAGTAAAAAATTAAACTGACCTGAAACTTGTCGTTCTCCTTCATTCCTGATCTGTGGTTTGGTTACACATTATATAATCGTTTATAACTCCTTTGAAAAAACTGAGAGTCGATTCAGAAAACCTATCTGAAGTTTAAGTCATGGGAGTGTCTGGCCCATGATGTCACTGCAAGAGATGTAAACGACTTGAGAAAGGTGCTCTGAGTATTGAAAAAAGCCCCCCCCCCCAAAAAAAAAAAATCAAATATTTCGAAAGATTGGTATTGAATTTAGAAATCAAAATAAGTTCCTTTATGAAATAGCAACATACAGGTAACTCATGTCAGTTTCCCCTCCAGACCACATGGGAGATCAAACAAGGTGTTTGGAAGATTCTGAACTGTGCAGACGAAATTCTTGATATTATACTTGTCCTTTCTTGTGAACGACACTTGTCGCAGGGGTTTTCATTATTATCTCGAGGGCTCTTTTCCATTCAGACGGAAACTTAAGAATGATAACCCGATGACACTGTGCCCTGGACATTGTGCCCAGGACACTGGATACTGTACCCAGGACTCTGGATACTGTGCCCAGGACTCTGGATACTGTGCCCAGGACTCTGGATACTGTGCCCAGGACTCTGGATACTGTGCCCAGGACACTGGATACTGTACCCAGGACACTGGATACTGTACCCAGGACACTGGATACTGTGCCCAGGACATTTTTCTGACCATACTGGGTAGCTCTGAAATTAATCCTGCAACGTTTTTATTTCAATGCCTACTGTTTCAGGTTTTAAAATGGCGATGAAAACATTTTACCCAAGAATAATTTCGCTCTCACCGCCTGTCCAATTGTTAATGGAAGTTCAGCTGTTTGCTGTGCTGTTGCATATACGTGTATGGCAGTGTTTGTGTGTTGCTTCTGTGATAGTGTGTACTGCTTCTATGGTTGTGTTCTTGTACATGGAAGGCACGTATGTGTATGCCTATTCACTCTTCGTATAAAGTATTTCATTAAACTGTTTTGGCTCAATGGTGCATATCAGCCTTAGTTTTGTGTTTCATTTAAAGTGGTGAATATCACATCCTAGTCTTGTGTTGTTGAAGTGACACTAGATGTGTAGTCGTGTGTGTCAGATGTAATAGTATGTGTTAGTCCGAGTGATCCATGTCAGCTATAGTGGTGTGAGTCAGCCGTGACAATGTCCGGTGCAAGGAACAACAAGAGGGAAAATAGGTGGACGCATATACTGTAAATATTTAAAAGTGATAAAATACTGTAGTTGAGGTCTCTGGCTATGGAGGCCTTGTCAGAGACCGGGCCGCGGGGACCTTGACACCCGAAATCAACGCAAGGTAACCGCAAGGAGGCTAACTTAACACACATCGAAATATGTAAATCCAAAAAGAAATTATTTAAATAAATATGGGATGGCTTAGAAGCAGATGTTTGTCTCAACAGGCACATTAGTACTGTAATTACGTGCACCTGCAACCATCTGTATGTGTTGAATTGATAATAACTGTCTATTAATCTGTTTATTAGAAAGTTTAAACATTCAATAAAATGTTTAAAGACGAAACAACTGTCTTACCGATTTTAATAATCCGTTCAACATCTAATAAAATTATACAAGACAGCGATGACTATCTTTTAAAATTTTTAATAAACGTTTCCACATTTTAAATGCGGGAACATAATACAATCACCAGCCACTTGTTTTCTGTGTTTTACTTAAAAAATATGGAGGAGATTTGAGTTAACTTTGATATAGCAGAAAGTGAAGCGAGATGATTATTTGAGACTATGTAAATAATCCAGTCTTAGAGCAAACAAGTTTTTACATTCTTCATACATTACATAAACACTAGAGCCCTGTAAGTTCCGGCCAATAAAAAAAATAGATAATAGAGTTGTCATTTAATCTTCATTTTATTTATATTGTTGTCAATGTTGCGAATCAGATTAAAGACAAAGTTCCCATTATCGGAAGCTGTGATATTAACCTCACGTGTTGCAGGGGCATTGCTACCTTACCGTTGACCGCGGCAGGTGACCGTAACAAATAACCCAACCCACACATAAGAAATTAAATGAAAGTGATGATGTATCGGTCCATTCTGGACCCTTTGGAGTCGTGACCCAATTAATACCTCATTACTTTCCTTTTCTTTAACATTTGTAGTTTGGGTATTTCAAGCTACACAATTGTGGTATTCTGTTCGAATGAACCTCTCTCTAGGATTTCTGTCTCGAACCAATGAAGTCAATGCCTTTTTAACATCATTATTACTTCATATCAAGCGCATCTGTAACTCAGTCATGTTGAATTGATAACACTAAAGCTGGGAAATACTTTCAACAACGTAATTCGTGGAAAATGATGTCGAATTGTCTCGATCATCAGGTCACCTACGGAAAATTTTTAATGTAAACAGATATATATATATATATATATATATAATATATATAATATATATATATATATATATATATATATATATATATAGGGAGAAGGAGAATGAGAGAAGAGAGAGAGAGAGAGGAGAGAGAGAGAGAAGAGAGAGAGAGAGAGAGAGAGAGAGAGAGAGAGAGAGAGGAGAAGAGGAAGAACGTTCCCCAACTGACGTCAACCAAAAGATAAAAGTAACTATATATTATAAGAGTAAAAAACCGCCAACTTGCTAATGAAGAATTCTCCCGACACACAAAAAGACGCCTTGAAAGAGAACAACGTTGTCTACGCCTTCACGTGCCCACTCGGGGATTGTTAGCCCCAACGATTTCAGTATATAGGCAAGACAGCAACGTCTAGGCGATTACCAATACACAAACAACAGGGATCCATCAAGGAGCACATAATCGCCACACACAACCGGCGATCACCAGAAATATTTTGCGGAGCAGCACCGAAATAATTGATAGACACAATGACAATAGAAGATTAGACATAAGTGAGGGGCTGCATATCAAGAAATCTAACCACAATAAACAACCAGTAATACACTATTACACTCTACCCACTTCAAGACCCCGGGCCGACGCAGAAGCAGGACCCAATGACCCCGCCCAGGAACGGAAGCAGCCAGAAGAACATAACTGCCAACATGTCACACTCTATGTTGATACTTTAATATCTTGGCAATACCCCTTAGATATGCCATTCACCCATATGTTACCTATTCATCCATGTTACCTATTCATCCATGTTACCTATTCATCCATGTTACCTATTCATCCATATTACCATTTACTGTCTATTCCATTCACCATGTTACCATTCATTCATATGTTACCTACACCTTAAGCGGATAAAACCGGCCATAAGCACGGTAAATTTGTCTTCGAGAATGTAAGGAGTAACCTTGCATCACAGTCACATTACAGTCATCATAAAAACATAAGAACTGTCGAGAGGATTCGTGCCATATCATAAAGAATCATAAATCTAAAATGTTCTGTTGTTTTCAACGAAATGTGCTTAAAAAAAACTGCTACAAATATTATATTATATATATATTATATATATATTATATATTATATATATTTATATATATAATATGTCGTACCTAGTAGCCAGAACACACTTCTCAGCCTACTATGCAAGGTCCGATTTGCCTAATAAGCCAAGTTTTCATGAATTAATTGTTTTTCGACTACCTAACCTACCTAACCTACCTAACCTAACTTTTTCGGTACATAACCTAACCTAACCATAAAGATAGGTTAGGTTAGGTTAGGTAGGGTTGGTTATGTTAGGTCATATAACTACGTTAATTTTTACTCAATAAAAAAAATTGACCTCATACATTATGAAATGGGTACTTTATCATTTCATAAGAAATAATTAGAGAAATATATTTATTCATGAAAACTTGGCTTTTAGGCAAATCGGGCCTTGCATAGTAGGCCGAGAAGTGCGTTCTGGCTACTAGGTACGACATATATATATATATATAGTAATAGTATAATTATATATAATATATATATATACTATATATATACATATAATATATATTATATATTATATTATATATATAATATATGTATGTATTGTATGTATTATTATATACATATATATAATATATATATATATATATATATATATATCTATATATATATATATATATAGGAGGTACCCCTCTGGTGCAATTAGAGGGCCCACAGCCTCGAAGAAGGGAACACAGAGCATTCAGAGAAAAACTTGCCATTAACTCTGAATACGTATGAGTGTTCGCTTCTCCTACCACCCCCCTTTTTTATGGTGATACACTTATTATGCAAGTTATACAGTTACATATCTGATAGTTTATAAAAAATGAACTTGAACTTTTTCTTGTGTCCTATCAATGTTCATTTTTTGTATAAAATCAGATATGTAACTGTTTAACCTTGCATAATAAAGTGTACACCATAAAAAAAGGGGGTGGTAGGAGAAGCGAACACTCATACGTATTCGGAGTTAAATGGCAAGTTTTTCGTCTGAATGCTCTGTGTTCCCTTCTTCTGAGGCTGTGGGTCCCTCTAATTGCACCAGAGGTTGGTACCTTCCCTATATATATATATCGATAGATAAATATATATAGTAGTATATAGTGATATATATATATATATATATGTATATAATAGTATATATACATACATACATACATACATATATATATAGATAGAGTATATATATATATAATATATTATATGTATAGTATATATGTATATATATACTGTAGTATATATTATATGATATATATTATATATATATATATATGTCGTACCTAGTAGCCAGAACGCACTTCTCGGCCTACTATGCAAAGGCCCGATTTGCCTAATAAGGCCAAGTTTTCATGAATAAATATATTTTCTCTAATTATTTTCTTATGAAAGTGATAAAGTTACCCATTTCATAATGTATGAGGTCAATTTTTTTTATTGGAGGTAAAAATTAACGTAGTTATATGACCTAACATAACCAACCCTACCTAACCTAACCTAACCTATCTTTATTGGTTAGGTTAGGTTATGTAGCCGAAAAAGTTAGGTTAGGTTAGGTTAGGTAGGTTAGGTAGTCGAAAAACAATTAATTCATTGAAAACTTGGCTTATTAGGCAATATCGGACCTTGCATAGTAGGCTGAGAAGTGTGTTCTGGCTACTAGGTACGACATATATATATAATATATATTATAATATATATATACATATATATAAGATATATAATATAATAAATTTGTAGCAGTTTTTTTAAGCACATTTCGTTGAAAACACAGAACGTTTTAGATTTATGATTCTTTATGATATGGCACGAATCCTCTCGACAGTTCTTATGTTTTTATGATGACTGATAATGTGACTGTGATGCAAGGTTACTCCTTACATTCTCGAAGACAAATTTTACCGTGCTTATGGCCGGTTTTATCCGCTTAAGGTGGTTAGGTAACATATGAACTGGAATAGGTAGCATATGAATGAATAGGTAACATATGAATGAATAGGTAACATGGATGAATAGGTAACATGGATGAATAGGTAAAATGGGATGAATAGTACATGGATGAATAGTAACATGGATGAATAGGTACATGGATGAATAGGTAACATATGGGGTGAATGGCAGTTATCTAAGGGGTATTGCCAAGATATTACAAAGTATCAACACTAGAGTGTGACATGTTGGCAGCTTATGGTCTTCTGGCTGCTTCCGTTCCTGTGGCAGGGTCATTGGGTCCTGCTTCTGCGTCGGCCCGGGGTCTTGAGTGGGTAGAGTGTAATAGTGTATTAACTGTTGTTGTATTAGCTGGTTTAGATTTCTTGATATGCAGCCCCTCACTGATGTCTAATCTTCTATTGTCATTGTGTCTATTCAATTATTTCGGTGCTGCTCCGCAAAATATTTCTGGTGATCCGTCCTGGTTGTGTGTGGCGATTATGTGCTCCTTGATGGATCCCTGTTGTTTGTGTGTATTGGTAATCGCCTAGACGTTGCTGTCTTGTCCTATATACTGAAATCGTTGGGGCTAACAATCCCCGAGTGGGCACGTGAAGGCGTAGACAACGTTAGTTCTCTTTCAAGGCGTCTTTCTTGGTGTCGGGAGAATTCTTCATTAGCAAGTTGGCGGTTTCTTACTCTTATAATATTAGTTACTTTTATCTTTTGGTTGACGTCAGGTTGGGGAACGTTCTTCCTCTCTCTCATCTCTCTCTCTGCTCATCTCTCTCTCCTCTCTCTCTCCTCTCGTTCATCTCTCCCTCTCTCCTCTCTCTCCTCACTCATCTTACTCTCTCTCTCTCCCTCTATATAGATATATATATATATATAATATATTAGATATATATATATATATATATATATTAATATATATATATATTATCTGTTACAATTTTACATTAAAAATTTTCCGTAGGTGACCTGATGATCGAGACAATTCGACATCATTTTCCACGAATTACGTTGTTGAAAGTATTTCCCAGCTTTAGATGTTATCAATTGACGTTTCATGACTGAGTTACAGATGCTCTTGATATGAAGTAATAATGATGTTAAAAAGACATTGACTTCATTGGTTCGAGACAGAAATCCTAGAGAGAGGTTTCATTCGAACAGAATACCACAATTGTGTAGCTTGAAATACCCAAACTACAAATGTTAAAGAAAAGGAAGTAATGAGGTATTAATTGGGTCACGACTCCAAAGGTCCCAGAATGGACCGATACATCATCACTTTCATTTAATTTCTTATGTGTGGGTTGGGTTATTTGTTACGGTCACCTGCCGCGGTCAACGGTAAGGTAGCAATGCCCCTGCAACACGTGAGGTTAATATCACAGCTTCCGATAATGGGAACTTTGTCTTTAATCTGATTCGCAACATTGACAACAATATAAATAAAATGAAGATTAAATGACAACTCTATTATCTATTTTTTTTTATTGGCCGGAACTTACAGGGCTCTAGTGTTTATGTAATGTATGAAGAATGTAAAAACTTGTTTGCTCTAAGACTGGATTATTTACATAGTCTCAAATAATCATCTCGCTTCACTTTCTGCTATATCAAAGTTAACTCAAATCTCCTCCATATTTTTTAAGTAAAACACAGAAAACAAGTGGCTGGTGATTGTATTATGTTCCCGCATTTAAAATGTGGAAACGTATTATTAAAAATGTTAAAAGATAGTCATCGCCTGTCTTGTATAATTTTATTAGATGTTGAACGGATTATTAAAATCGGTAAGACAGTTGTTTCGTCTTTAAACATTTTATTGAATGTTTAAACTTTCTAATAAACAGATTAATAGACAGTTATTTATCAATTCAACACATACAGATGGTTGCAGGTGCACGTAATTACAGTACTAATGTGCCTGTTGAGACAAACATCTGCTTCTAAGCCATCCCATATTTATTTAAATAATTTCTTTTTGGATTTACATATTTCGATGTGTGTTAAGTTAGCCTCCTTGCGGTTACCTTGCGTTGATTTCGGGTGTCAAGGTCCCCGCGGCCCGGTCTCTGACAAGGCCTCCATAGCCAGAGACCTCAACTACAGTATTTTATCACTTTTAAATATTTACAGTATATGCGTCCACCTATTTTCCCTCTTGTTGTTCCTTGCACCGGACATTGTCACGGCTGACTCACACCACTATAGCTGACATGGATCACTCGGACTAACACATACTATTACATCTGACACACACGACTAACACTTATGTGCATCATTTCAACCAACACAAGACTAGGATGTGATATTCACCACTTTAAATGAAACACAAAACTAAGGCTGATATGCACCATTGAGCCAAAACAGTTTAATGAAATACTTTATACGAAGAGTGAATAGGCATACACATACGGCCTTCCATGTACAAGAACACAACCATAGAAGCAGTACACACTATCACAGAAGCAACACACAAACACTGCCATACACGTATATGCAACAGCACCAGCAACAGCTGAACTTCCATTAACAATTGGACAGGCGGTGAGAGCGAAATTATTCTTGTGGTAAATGTTTTCATCGCCATTTTAAAACCTGAAACAGTAGGCATTGAAATAAAAACGTTGCAGGATTAATTTCAGAGCTACCCAGTATGGTCAGAAAAATGTCCTGGGCACAGTATCCAGTGTCCTGGGTACAGTATCCAGTGTCCTGGGTACAGTATCCAGTGTCCTGGGCACAGTATCCAGAGTCCTGGGCACAGTATCCAGAGTCCTGGGCACAGTATCCAGAGTCCTGGGCACAGTATCCAGAGTCCTGGGTACAGTATCCAGTGTCCTGGGCACAATGTCCAGGGCACAGTGTCATCGGGTTATCATTCTTAAGTTTCCGTCTGAATGGAAAAGAGCCTCGAGATAATTATATGAAAACCCCTGCGACAAGTTGTCGTTCACAAGAAAGGACAAGTATAATATCAAGAATTTCGTCTGCACAGTTCAGAATCTTCCAACACCTTGTTTGATCTCCCATGTGGTCTCTGGAGGGAAACTGACATGAGTTACCTGTATGTTGCTATTTCATAAAGGAACTTATTTTGATTTCTAAATTCAATACCAATCTTTCGAAAATATTTGATTTTTTTTTGGGGGGGGGGCTTTTTCAAATCACTCAGAGCACCTTTCTCAAGTCGTTTACCATCTCTTGCAGTGACATCATGGGCCAGACACTCCCAATGACTTAAACTTCAGATAGGTTTTCTGAATCGACTCTCAGTTTTTTCAAAGGAGTTATAAACGATTATATAATGTGATAACCAAACCACAGATCAGGAAATGAAGAAACGACGAGGTTTCAGTCAGTTTATTTTTTACTTTTTATGCTACAAAAAATCATATCCCCTTTTACACTACCAAAATAAAAAGGAGAAGTTCCACTTTTGGGAAAACTCTCTGTATTAACAAGGAAAGTTTTCCCCTTTTACACTACCAAAATAAAAAAGGAGAAGTTCCACTTTTGGGAAAACTCTCTGTATTAACAAGGAAAGTTTTCCCCTTTTACACTACCAAAATCATATTACCACGAGAGCCTCATTCATAGCACAAGACTTAACGAGAAGTCCGAGGAAAACCAGAAATATGCCTTCGCCTGTTTTCTCCTGTCCAAGAGAAAAATCTTGTTGAAACTGAGCTTATTTCAGCGACACATGAGCTGCCTCGATGAGATGGCCCTCACAACCCAGGATATCAACCTAAACATACAACTCACAACTTTTAAATTAACACTACCAACTATGAAGTTAGACCTCTGTGAAGTGCTCTGATTCCGGAGTCCTCATCCATTGGCGGCATTGTTCTCCATCCAATACCTCTGGTCATTCACTCTGGCCGTTAACCACTTTATTACAGGTCCTTCCAGCGGAGCGGACAGCGCTCGGGATCGTAGTCCTAAGGGCCCGGGTTCGATTCCCGGCCGAGGCAGAAACAAATGGGCAGAAATTTCATCTGATGCCCCCCTGTTCACCTTTCAGTAAATAGGAACGGGTTACATATTAATGTTATGCGTAAGAAAGAAATGGATAGCAGATATGATAGAGGAAAAATAGATTGGTAGTGAGTACATCAGTCAACCGACGGGTAGAAAAGGCGGTATCCAAGAGCTCGATCCTGCATGCACAAAACAGTTGTATTTGTAATTGAATTCGGGTAAGCGTTCACCTTAGAGTTTTCATTGCAAGTAAGATACTTTCGCTTTGATGATATCCTCAAAATGCTTCTGTGGTGTGGCAGTGCAGACTGCCTATCACATGCCTCTGTATGACTACAACCCGTTCTCGCATTTGCTTACAGTCAATATTGGCTTATTTTATATTATATTTTATATTCGTATTAAATAAGCCAATATTGACTATAAGCAAGTGCGAGAACGAGTTGATGACTAACCATCCTGTGTGATGGGGATTTTATAACATCACGTAGTTAGCTTTTTTGACACACTGTACTCCACTTCATATAGTCTAGGGTAGCTGCACTAATGCAGATGTATCTAATGTATTAATAAAAAAAAATTGAGCTTTGCACAGTGGCAGTATCGTAACCAATGAGGTACATTTAAATTTTTAAATTATTATTCCTATTATTATCGTATTAATTCTCAGTAACTCGCTTGACACTAGCAATTATTTAATGATGAATGTTTTGACATTTATCAATATTGACATTACATTTATCAACCACCAGCCATTATCGCAAATTAATGAAATGCCAATAATTACCGGATTACTGTCTGATATCACAATTACCCACTACAGTTAAAGAGAGTTATCGGTTCTCTGTCTGACTGTACAATTAACTCAGTTAAAAGTCAAAATATTATCGGATTACTTTCCGTCATTAGAATTAACTAATTAAATCAACTAATTACCAGATCACTGTTATCATAATTATTCACGTAAGTTTCTCCAAATTATCGGATTACCATCTGACACCACAATTATTTATTTAAAATGTCACTAAATTATCGGATCAGTAAACGGCACTAGAATTTATTCACTGACCTCATTTAATCACTTAAATATCAAAATTCAGACTTGGTTCTATTTGTTTATATATATATTATATATATATATATATATATATATATATATATATATATATATATATATATATATATATATATATTTTATATATATATATATTTTTATATATATATATAATATATATATATATATATTATATATATATATATATATATATATATATATATAACTGAAAACTCACACCCAGAAGTGACTCGAACCCATACTCCCAGGAGCAACGCAACTGGTATGTACAGGACGCCTTAAACCACTTGACCATCACGACCGGACATAAGGAAGTGATAGCCGAGGCTATATGAACCAATTCCTGGTTCATATAGCCTGGTTGCTCCTGGGAGTATGGGTTCGAGTCACTTCTATGGTGTGAGTTTTCAGTTGTATCTAGTCCTGGGGACCATTCAGGCTTGTTTGCATTTGTGTTCCTCACGTGTTGCCCCAAAAAATGAGGTGATTTGATAAAATGCTATGCCCAAGATTACCATCCGAGTGCCGGCGGGGAAGTGGTTCATATAGCCTCGGCTATCACTTCCTTATGTCCGGTCGTGATGGTCAAGTGGTTTAAGGCGTCCCTGTACATACCAGTTGCGTTGCTCCTGGGAGTATGGGTTCGAGTCACTTCTGGGGTGTGAGTTTTCAGTTGTATCTAGTCCTGGGGACCATTCAGGCTTGTTTGCATATATATATATATATATATATATATATATTATATATATATATATATATATATATATATATATATGTCGTACCTAGTAGCCAGAACGCACTTCTCAGCCTACTATGCAAGGCCCGATTTGCCTAATAAGCCAAGTTTTCATGAATTAATATATTTCCTCTAATTTTTTTCTTATGAAATGATAAAGCTACCCATTTCATTATGTATGAGTTCAATTTTTTTTATTGGAGTTAAAATTAACGTAGTTATATGACCGAACCTAACCACCCTACCTAACCTAACCTAACCTATCTTTATAGGTTAGGTTAGGCTAGGTAGCCGAAAAAGTTAGGTTAGTTTAGGTTAGGTAGGTTAGGTAGTCGAAAAACAATTAATTCATGAAAACTTGGCTTATTAGGCAAATTGGGCCTTGCATAGTAGGCTGAAAAGTGCGTTCTGGCTACTAGGTACGACATATATATATATATATATATATATATATATATATATATATATATCATCAAAGACGAAAAATTCCTATATCCAGGCATTTGCAGTGTCATGATATATGATCTCGTACTCATATCTGGGCCATGTAATTTCCCGTCGGCGTCAGCTGGCCATGATAAAAGTCACCAGAGCAGCGTCTCGCTCTCTAGAAATACTGGTCCGGCCATTTCCTTGCCTCTCGCTCCTCCCGGCTAAAATGTATATAATTTCTTTAATATTTTGTGGTGGTATGGTTCGGTCTTCCGGTACCCCAAGTGATATATATATATATATATATATATATATATATATATATATATATATATTTATATATATATATATATATATATATATATATATATATATATATATATATATATATGTGAGGGACAGGATAAAAATTTTGTTTAAAAATTGGGTTCACAATTACAGATCAATTACGATATTTTGAAATATTTTATTATTCAACAAAATCTAACCCTTTTATTATTCAACAAAATTGGAACCCTTGTAAATGTTCT
>WNGS01163002.1:11670996-11686694 GCA_020271785.1 Procambarus virginalis | reverse complement strand
AGGCTGTTTAACACAAGGGGCACACGCACTAGGGGACACAGGTGGAAGCTGAGTGCCCAAATGAGCCACAGAGATATTAGAAAGAACTTTTTTAGTGTCAGAGTGGTTGGTTGACAAATGGAATGCATTCAGGAAGCGATGTGGTGGAGGCTGACTCCATACACAGTTTCAAGTGTAACTATGATAAGCCCATTAGGCTCAGGAAACTGTACACCTGTTTGATTGACGGTTGAGAGGCGGGACCAAAGAGCCAGAGCTCAACCCCCGCAAGCACAACTAGGTGAGTACAACTAGGTGAGTACAAAAAAACCCAACAAACCCCAAACACACAACAACACATCACACACACACACACACACACACAGTACAAACCAGACGGTTGATCAAAGAACCATCCACGCACCGTCTACGACAAGACCATCTCCGGGACATTAAGAACTTGACTTTCTAAGTATAAGATTTCCATCGCCCTTGAAAGTGTTGACGTCACCTTGAGAGTAGAAGGTATCCAGCCAACATTTAATATAGATTTTCTCATATAGACTGCTATTCGATCAATCGAAATGAAATATATTATTCATGTGCGTAGTTATAGTGTATGATCCCTGATGTGAGTATGAGCCCTGATGAGTATGAGCCCTGGTGTGAGTATAATTCCTCGTGTGAGTATGATCCCTGCTGTGACTACGATACCTGGTATAGTATGATTTGAATTTTTTCTTCCCGCGCCTAAACAAAGGAATATGACACGATTTTTTTCCCCAGGAATTTCAAAACTATAAATTGTCAGCTTAATCTCATGATTTTCAGGATTTTCATGATACGTACGAGCGCTGACGCTAATGATGATGATTTGCCCTGATTTTTATTTTATTTTATTTTTTATTATGCATGAGGATTTATTCTTGAACATTATTTATTTTTATAAATGCTTATATTTGAATTTTTGACTTCTGAACGAATTGCTGGTAAGACTCTTTAGGGTTTTTAAGTATAAGTCTTCCGGCTTTATTTGAAGATTTCTTCAAGCCTCTGGCGCCTCACAAACTCTCCCTCTGGCGCCTCAAAAACTCTCCCTCTGGCGCCTCACAAACTCTCCCTCTGGCGCCTCACAAACTCTCCCTCTGGCGCCTCACAAACTCTCCCTCTGGCGCCTCACAAACTCTCCCTCTGGCGCCTCATAACTCTCCCTCTGGCGCCTCACAAACTCTCCCTCTGGCGCCTCACAAACTCTCCCTCTGGCGCCTCACAAACTCTCCCTCTGGCGCCTCACAAACTCTCCCTCTGGCGCCTCACAAACTCTCCCTCTGGCGCCTCACAAACTCTCCCTCTGGCGCCTCACAAACTCTCCCTCTGGCGCCTCACAAACTCTCCCTCTGCGCCTCACAAACTCTCCCTCTGGCGCCTCACAACTCTCCCTCTGGCGCCTCACAAACTCTCCCTCTGGCGCCTCACAAACTCTCCCTCTGGCGCCTCACAAACTCTCCCTCTGGCGCCTCACAAACTCTCCTCTGGCGCCTCACAAACTCTCCCTCTGGCGCCTCACAAACTCTCCCTCTGGCGCCTCACAAACTCTCCCTCTGGCGCCTCATAAACTCTCCCTCTGGCGCCTCACAAACTCTCCCTCTGGCGCCTCACAAACTCTCCCTCTGCGCCTCACAAACTCTCCCTCTGGCGCCTCACAAACTCTCCCTCTGGCGCCTCACAAACTCTCCTCTGGCGCCTCACAAACTCTCCCTCTGGCGCCTCACAAACTCTCCCTCTGGCGCCTCACAAACTCTCCCTCTGGCGCCTCACAAACTCTCCCTCTGGCGCCTCACAAACTCTCCCTCTGGCGCCTCACAAACTCTCCCTCTGGCGCCTCACAAACTCTCCCTCTGGCGCCTCACAAACTCTCCCTCTGGCACCTCACAAACTCTCCCTCTCGCGCCTCACAACTCTCCCTCTGCGCCTCATAAACTCCCTCTGGCGCCTCACAAACTCTCCCTCTGGCGCCTCACAAACTCTCCCTCTGGCGCCTCACAAACTCTCCCTCTGGCGCTCACAAACTCTCTCTCAGGCACCTCACAAACTCTCCATCTGGCGCCTCACAAACTCTCCCTCTGGCGCCTCACAAACTCTCCCTCTGGCGCCTCAAAAACTCTCCCTCTTCCGCCTCACAAAATCTTCCTCTGGCACCTCACAAACTCTCCCTCTCGCGCCTCACAAATTCTCCTCTGGCGCCTCACAAACTCTCCCTCTGGCACCTCACAAACTCTCCCTCTGGCGCCTCACAAACTCTCCCTCTGGCACCTCACAAACTCTCCCTCTGGCACCTCACAAACTCTCCCTCTGGCACCTCACAAACTTTCCCTCTGGCGCCTCACAAACTCTCCCTCTGGCGCCTCACAAATTCTCCCTCTGGCGCCTCACAAACCCCTCCCCCCCTCACCCACATGCTTCACAACTCTTCTTTCTCATACTTTTAAAGCTCATCATGTGTATAGTCAGTATTGTCACCAACACACATACATACACACATCTGTCGTTAAGGCATGTGTGTATACATCCAGTCCTTGCCAGGTATACATTTTAAGACAAGCTTCAAATATTGTGATACTTTTTGTAAATAAAAACTGGCTCCGATCTGGTAGATAAAGTTTTGAAAGATTTGTTGTATTGAAAAATAATATTGACTTAAAGACTATAAGACTATGTTTAATAACAGGCTCAAGTACATATTCTCCTTGATGCCTCTTCCCAAGCCGGGACTGACACGTGACACAAGCTCATTCGAGTTCCAAGAACGCCAAAGTTCAAAGGGCAAGATCGTAAGACAACTAATAAGCATAAAGTATATTATGTAAGTAGTCTTGCAACAACACCCTGCTTGATGTCTTACATCCAAGAATGTTCTTTAGTAATTGATGTCTTTTAACAGGTATTTTTATGCATAAGCGATTGAAACAAATTATCTTCACGAAGCAATGATATTGTGGCAAATGTCAAGTGGAGATGAACGGAAAAAATTAATTTTCTGAAACAAAAGAAAATAGGCCTACTGCAGTTTTTAAAATTGGATGTTTTATGTTATGTTTATCAGTCAATTAATGCTACTATGTATATTAACGCCAAAATTCTTTTACAAAACACTATCTGGATATTTTAGTATACCCTTGAAAATACTCAAGACGATTACCATTAACACATAAGTGCTCCTTCAAGAGGCTGAGCAGACTAATTGAGAAAATTACTCAAATGACCCTTAACAGTTAAAGATCAGCCTATGTCTATCCTGAACCGAGAGCATTTCTTCTCCAAATTTGGGTGAGACTAACCCCAAGCGTCTGGGTTCCGAATTTACACAGACTGACAGACAAACATGCAGACAAATAGAATAGACCTTCTCACTTATTGGTATAGGTATAATAATTTGAAATTATTATTCTCTCTTCTTTCGTTAGCAAACACATATATATATATATATATATATATTCTAAACTGTTTTTAAATAAAGTTTTAAACGGCAATACGTATATATATATATATATATATATATATTGAATACAAATCGCACTGATTCTCCACAAAGATGAACAAATATCCGTTCAAGAGAACAATGATATTGAACATAGTGTGAACATCAGCGTCCATCACGTGAACGACATTATCCACTAACAATGCTATGGGTGCCATTGGCTTATGAATATTCAATCAGTGGGTCATGATTGGTCGCTTGGGCCTCGCCAAATTAATGGTTATATGGTTATCGAGCCGTTATTGACACTTGGCCAGCGGAGGTCAAACAGCCATGTGTCACTGAGGGGCAAGTATCCCATCACGGACTGGTGACGACCGGCATATGATACATGTTGGGTCGCCTCTTTGATACAGTTACCGGGTATGATTAACAGTGTGTTTTGTAGCCACTGGGATACATAGAAGCTACTTTTCTATCTTCGTAGATACTATGTGTTTTGTGAAGATTTTCTGGCATGTTCAGTTGGCATGAGCAAGATGAATGTATATATTGCGTTGCCCATCTTATATACAATAGCATTTATTCAAAGGAATTACAGTCTGATAGTTATGATATATTTATTGGGCAACGATTCCCATAATTTGTAACATGCAAGTTATTATACATGAAGTGAACAATAACATTATTGAATGAAAAGGATCCAACGCAGACATGGACTATACTCCTCATCACAAACCCGAAGATTTCTCTGAGAATATAACCAATAGAGAACACAGCAAACCTCCAAGCTGATATGTTCCAGTGCTCTCACTGGGCAACTGAAGAGAACAAGATGTTTAATGAAGACAAACGCCTCTCAAAACCGGAACTATATATAAAGATTAAACAATCTCCACTGTAGAAAGAGAGAAACAACGGAAGAGACCAAGAAATAATCATTGCTGGCGTTGCCGGGATTCATTGCCGAATTGCTGGCGTTGTTGATCTTATCATATAGGCTGTGTATGCTTCTATTTTCTTAGTATCAGTATTAACAAGAGCAATCAAGTTTTAAATTCAAGGTAAAGAAACTCTAGTAATTATTGTAGGATTTATTTTCTACAGCATTTCGTTCCTTTCTGGAGCATCTTCAGATGAAGAATGAATACAAGTTTTGTACTTTTTTTTAGTTAAATACACATGTAAGAGTCGAAGAGTGTGGGGGAAGGTGAAGGGGCAATCAAACATTGGGCAAGTAGGTTACGGCCAATTAACATAGCAAAAAAAGGGGATAGGACCAATCAAATGGGGTTGGCCAATCCAATATTGGGTATAAGACATTCGGTAAAACTGTGATGGCCGGGATGACCTCGGTAGTGATGACTCCCCAACAGAAGATCTCCTCTCCTGCTGCTGGTCTTCTCTGGTCTTCTCTGGACTCTGGTCTTCTCTGGACTCTGGTCTTCTCTGGACTCTGGTCTTCTCTGTTCTTCTCTGGACTCTGGTCTTCTCTGGTCTTCTCTGGACTCTGGTCTTCTCTGTACTCTGGTCTTCTCTGGTCTTCTCTGGGACTCTGGTCTTCTCTGGTACTCTGGTCTTCTCTGGACTCTGGTCTTCTCTGGACTCTGGTCTTCTCTGGGGACTCTGGTCTTCTCTGGACTCTGGTCTTCTCTGGTCTTACTCTGGTTCTCTGGTCTTCTAGGTCTCTGGTCTTCTCTGGACTCTGGTCTCTCTGGGACTATTCGACACTACCTATCTTAGATAGGACGACTCAGTAGGGTTTCTCTCCTTCATAGTTTCTTGAGTAAAGAAGGTAGCGAGCAAGCTGACAGTTGTCACGTCTTCGGTTACTCTCAGTGGATGGAACTGTCATCTAGGGAGTACTGAAGAAGTTTGCAATTTCTCGTGAAAACTCAAATAGGACAAAGGATAGATAGAATGTTGGATTGGATTGACAGGTCACAACTGATGGGAATATCTAAACGTTGATCATTCTTCATTATTTTTATTTTTATCTCGTCATTCCCTTCTCCCTCGTTGACTCCATCACTACCTTCATAGTTGTGTGTGGAATAGTTCAAAATTCGCATGTGAATATTTGCTTATGTAATTGTGCTTACCGAATGTGTGCGCGGGGATCGAGCTCTAGCTCTTGAGATCTAACTCAATTCTATTGTACATGGTGGGGTTATACTTACCGATAATGAAATCTGTGATTAAGAATAGCGATAAGCTAGTATGACCATAAAGCGCTTGGAAGGGATATAAGGACAAGGTGCTGGTATAGGGCGCAGGTGGCCAGCGACGTGGGCCATCGGGGATCGAACACCAATCTTGCAAGCAGCGATACCTTCTCTCTACCGACCACTCCAAGTGGATGGTACCGACGACGTGCTACTCTGCTGTAATAGCTCTCGGAGCCGTGATTGGTGCATGTTTCCATCATATGTAGCTTAGGTTCATCGTTCACCACTCATTACACTCGAATATTTACTCCCATTTGTCTGGGATCTACTGTGTTCCAACTTTCAACTGTGCCTCAGCGTTCTGTCGCCCCGCACTCAAGCAACTGTTACTAACTACTAACGATTATTCCCCCCCCCACCTCCAACCTCTTGGGCTGGACGGCGATTCATGCAGGTCAGCGGTCAATCCCCCGACATCCAAGTGGTTGGGCACCATTCCTTCCCTCCGTCCCATCCAAATCCTTATCCTGTCGCCTTCCCAGTGCTATATAGTCGTAATGCATGGCGCTTTCCCCGATAGTTCCTTCCCCCCCCCACACGCACACCCAGGAATCAGCTTCGTAACTGCAGTCTAATTCCCAGGTACCTATTTATGCTAGGTAACAGGGGCATCAGAGTGAAAAACTCTGCCCATTTGTCTCTGCCTAGTCCAGGAATCGAAACTGTGCCACGCATTACGAGTCCCGCGCACTGTTCTCTCAGCTACCAGACCACCCTGTGTGTCTGTGTGNAAATATTTTATTATTCAACAAAATTGGAACCCTTGTAAATGTTCTCTAGTACTGAGGCTGATCTTTATATAATACATTTAACGAAAGCAAACTTGTTAAGAAAATATCACATTGGGGAAATTCTTAATAGAATTGTCCTGAATATCAAAAGAGACAGAGACAAAAGAGACTCTCTTCGGCTTTAGAGAGACATATTGCATTTTTTTAATGAATCATGAAAAGTCTCAAAGGACAAATAGAAGAAACGTAATGTGCATGTATTACCTATGAATGATGGGTAACTGTTAATCAAACAGCGTAACTATGTCACCAGAAGAGTGACGACCAAAGTTTGAGAGCAATTAACTTGTGGTGTAAATAAAGACTTAAACTTGGATTACCTGTCAACCGACCCAGCACCAGCATCTTACACAGGAGACAGCGGAGATGCTCTTCTCGTCTCTCTCTGGTAAAGTACTTATCCTCGACCTCTGAGATCTGACAGCAGACATATCTCCTCCAAGCATGCATCTCAAGTGAAAAGCGTCACAGCTTCGTGCTGCATTTTGGGTTTCCAGTTTATAATATTCAGTAAATTTTCTGCAGAGAAGTTAGCAAATATTTCTAGCTTAGTTTTATTCGTGATCTGTTCATTTTTGAAAGCTTTAAAATGCTTTATTATTGTGAGATAATTCATATTAAGAGCGTCTGCTAATTCGCACGAGTTATAGAAAATGTTATATCCTACTTCAACCCTCTCTCTTATTACCCTAACACAGCCCTCTATTATTATCCAACCACAACATCTCGTATCATTCTACCGCAACCTCCACACCCAATCTTACCACAATCTTCTCTTACAATCTTAATACAATCATCTATTATCCTACCACATTCCTCTCTTATCCTTTTACCACAACCCTCTCTTATCCTTTTACCACATCCCTCTCTTGTGTTGCTACCAAAACCATCCCTTCCCTCGACCACACTCCACTAATAACCTCCACAAGTTAATCTGTGAAAAATTGCTACACATAGCCACCTGCACACTTTCTCTCTCTTTGCCGTTCCTATGATCAGATATTCGGGCTCCGCTCAGCGTTTAATGGAATTCAAGAAAAAGTATTCGACCAAACTCATCCGAAAGACACGTTCACATATTGATTAGTGGGATTAGGTCGGTTTATACGAATATTTCTATGAAAAACAGTTTAATTTGTGTATAAGACTGACATGAGAAAGGGCCTATGTATACATTCTGAGGGTCTATGTATTCGTAGTCTTACTGACACACTTCAAATCACGAGCACACATAAACATGTCAGGTAATTAGAACACTAGCAAGAAACTAGGCAAAATGGAATTGCTTGCAAGTTGTTACTGGAGGTAGTGAATCAATTCATATTAGCACGAGAGCTAACCAGTTGACAGACTGACTTTTTCAACTGATTGGAACCTTCACTCTTCTGTAATTGCCTTCATCATTTCTGATGACCTGAGCTTATTGATTGTCATAGAACTGAGGCTAAAATTGTGAAATGTTGTGACGATATTCTGTTCTGGTCACTTGGAGGGTCGTGCGGGATGTCAACTTCCTCCCTACAAACATAATTGTTTCCATCCTGACAGGAGTGATGCCCCTCTTGATAACTAACTCCACATTTCCTGACTCACCCGCAGGTCTCACCCTCGCCATAACCTAACTTATCACCCAGTGAATGACTTGATTGTAACATTGGGTTATAAAAAATAATTCTTGTTGGAACCTATTAATATGCCCTTTAAATAATTAAGCTTCTAGAATCAGACTTTAGATGAGCTAATGTAGGATATTAGCTCTTAGCTTGCTGAGTTATTAGGAACATCAACACCACTCCTAATGAATTAGTATTATTTAAGAAGATAAAGAGGGAGAGAGAGAGTATAGATTTATTTAAACACATTAGGCTTCATGCACTTCATGCTTTAGCAACAAATTTACACATTTTCATTGGCGTTACAGCTGCTGTTATTCAAACATTTTATCCTAAATTGTTTGTAAAATCTTATATCTCTGCTTCAACCGGCTCGCTACGTCCAAAATATGCGAGTTAAACTGAATAATTGATCTTGGAGGCTAAATACCCGTTGTTGGTATTATACAATAAATTTGTTTCTGTGTCACGTATATTAAGGGAGGTAAGAGTGAAATTATGAACTTTTTCATTTATTGTTTTCCTGTGTCTGAATATAATCGAGTGTTGGGTTTGACTATATATACGTAAAGCACTTTTGTATTAGTTAATGTACTGAGTAGAATGAGAATTGTTCTCCTGCCTATGAGGAAGGTAGTTATTCTTAAGTGCACACTTCTCCTAAGTGTCTCGGAGAACACATATTTACGTACAAAAGTTTTCTACAAATACAACACAGAAACTGGAAATATTAAGCCCGTTCTCACGCACAACATACGAACAAATTGTACGAATTATCCTAAAAATGATCACATGTAACAAAGAGCTTTAATAATGTATGCAGGTATAAATGGGAACTCGCTGAGGAACCGAGTAGACATAATGGGGTTTCATTCAGTGTGTTTTTTTACGTTTTTTCCTAAATATGAAATGCTTCACCAATTAACTTTCGTAAAAAAAAGGAGGGAATTGCTTGTAGAATTGAATGTGTTGCTTATAATGTGAATCCTTTTTATGCATACACATGTTAAAATTCATCAGTCAAATAAAAGATTTTTTTGCTAACCTTTGATTTAGAATTAGAAATACTAATATTTATTTTAAATATTTACATATAGGTTCACTGTTTATTTTTATATGTGAAACTGAATTATAGAGTTGGGAAAAACGAACAAATCGCTCCTTTTACAATCTCTTCTTACACTAAATGAATAAGAATTTTAATTATACTAACAAGAGCGTCATAGTTCTAAGGAGTCGAGTGTAGAGGCATCGCAGTACAGAATCTTTCATCAGATCTTATTTTGTTTACTACCATGTCCATTGGTAAAGCTCAATGTTAATACATGTTTCAAATTGCTTGGAACAAAGAGTTATATGTTCTAAGATATTATGTTGCAACGTTCTGAGATCAGGCATTGCAAGTTCTAAGATCTGGTCTTGAACGTTACAAGATCTTGTGTTGCACGTTCTAAGAGCTGGAGTTGCAAGTTCTGGTCTATCACGCTCTGTGATCTGGTGCTGCACGTTATGCGCTCTGGTATTTAAGGTTATAAGATCTGAAGTTGCATGTTCTAAGATTTGTTGTCTGGCACGTACGATCTAATATTGCACTTTCTAAGATCTGGTCCCTATATATATATATATATATATATATATATATATATATATATATATATATATATATATATATATATATATATATATATATATATATTATATGTGAGAATAGCTGCATGAACGCGCAAGTCATAGATCACTAAGAACTCTATGTGACCCGGCCAGGATTCGAACCCTTGATGTCCAGGATCACCCCTAAACGTACACAGTACCGTGACCACCGCATCATTGATCGTCGTGGATCAATGGATCTCACAGATGATCAATTTAACCTCTGATCTAGCTTGTGCTAATAGTCTCTCTCTCCCAACCGAAATGCATTTTTTTCTCCTGCAGCCAGTACCGTGATTCATGAGCTCGGCAGCATACCAGACATGTATTCAGTTATCAGCGTGTTATCTCGTCTGTCGATTCGCAGCTGATCCAAACACATAGTCATCTTTGTGCGACAAACTGCTATCCGGTTCCATCTTTGATTCACTTTGTTCACCATTTGTTAATAAATCTTCACGTGCAGCTCCCTGTGTAGCTTTGCTTAATTCTTTCTTTTCTACTCTGAAGCTGGTTTTAGTATCCTTGAGTGATGTTACGCCAAGCTTGCTCTATGGAACTGTTTTTAGAGATTTGAGTGATATTGCTCAATCTGTGAAGTTGTTTTTAAAGCTCTGAGTGATATTGTTCATTATCCATTCTGGAAATATTTATATTTTTAACTCTAGGCGATTATGTTCTTTTCACACTCTAGAAACTGTTATAACATTGGGTGCTACTGATCCCTGCTCAAGCTCTAGATCTGTATATATTCCTTCGGCTCATATTGCTCCTTCCGCTAACCTTTTATGCCTTATCGAGTAATACATTTGCTTGTTCTAAACCTATTCCAAAAAATATATATACACTTTTTGATAATTATTTCTTGAGAATAAAAATTGTTTAAAAAACTCTGTGCATCTGGAGCCCATGAATACCTAATTGCCACTTGAGATTTGGTTAAGAGGAGAGCTGTAGACTAGCGAGGCTTCGCCTTAAGATTAGTGAATACACTCCAGTTAGTCTCAAGAGGATCGTATAATATTTTATACTCTATAAGAAAATACATTTTTATTAGACAATATTATTGTCAATACTGTAATAAGCATTGCTATCAGCGTCGTTATAAATATTACTGGTGATATGTTGTACATTGTTTTTATTACGTTTGTCTCATTGCCAGTTACTCAGGATCATATTATGTCTCAATCAAAAATTCATGGTTAACATTATTATTATTACTATTATTATTATTTTTATTTTTGTTATTATTATTAATATTAGTATTATTATTATATTTATTATTAGTAGTATTATTATTACTTTTATTATTAGTAGTATTATTATTATATTTATTATTATTATTATATTTATCATTATTATTATTATATTATTATTATTATATTATTATTATTATTATTATATTATTATATTTATTAGTATTATTATATTATTATTATTATTATTATTATATTTATTAGTATTATTATTATATTTACTATTATTATTATTATTATTATATTTATTATTATTATTATTATTATTATTATTATTATTATTATTATTATTATTATTATTATTATTATTATTATTATTATTATTTGAATTATCATCTCAAGCATAATTATTTATAAGTATTATTATAATTAATATTATTATAAGTATTATTTTTAATAATAAATAATAATATTAATGAAAATTAATATTATTTTATGTATTATTATATTAATATCACTATCATGATTTTTATTATCAAACTAATCATTAATGATATAAATAATACTTACGTTGCTGGAACAAATACACCGTCACATTACGGACGCAGGAACGTGACCAGGTCTTACTCCGGCCAATATTGTATTATATTGATTACTGTGTTGGGGTGTGCGGTTGGGCACGGTCAGGCTTGTTTACCTCCTCAATCTTCTTCAGCACCATCTTACAGTGTTGATCCCAGCTTCCTGCTGCGATACATCCACGGTGCCATGCGACACCTGATCTGTATCCACGGTGCCATACGACACCTGCTCTACTCTATCCATGGTGTCATACAACTCCACTTTCTTCATTTTAGAAATGCTACATGTCTCCTGCTCCTACATGTACATGCTTAGTTCCGTATACATCTCTATGCTTCAATTCTAACAGTGCCACACATCTCTGGCCCTATATCCTCAGTGCCACATAGCGTCCCAAGGCATGCCAGTCCGTTGACTCTGGCCGCGTTGGCACTGTAATACAGTCCAGCTTGTAGCTCATCTGGAACCATTTATCATACAGCCTCGAACATGTATTGTTCCAGCGTGAGCTGTATTCTTACCAGGGCACGGTACGGGAAGTGTACTGTGCCTGTGTACTCTGCCCGTGTATTGTGAGGTGTACTGTGATGTGTATTGAGAGGTGCAATATAGCACTTATAGTATGAGGTTTACTGTATTGTAAGGTATTTTGTGGCCTGGCACCACTCCAATGGACACTTTCATAAGCATTGTGAATGACATTCAGGTCTGTCATTCCTGAATGTCATTCCTGCCTGGTGCTGCTGCCTGTCACTCCTGCCTGTCGGCAACCCTCACCCCCCCCCCCCATCCTCACACACACAACACGATAGATGGCTGGACAGTGTAAGCTTTCAACCTCCACAACCCCAACAACACAACAGCTAATTTCCAGAAAACCACACTTTGACAGAAATTCTTTCATAAAGTCACTGACAGAAGTTGGCTCAGAAAGCCACATATTGCAAGAAACCGCTCTCACAAAGCCACATATTGACAGAAACTGCCTTCACAAAGCCACATATTGACAGAAACTGCCTTCACAAAGCCACATATTAACAGAAACTGCCTTCACAAAGCCACATATTAACAGAAACTGTCTTCACAAAGCTACATATTAACAAACTGCCTTCACAAAGCCACATATTAACAGAAACTGCCTTCACAAAGCCACATTTTAACAGAAACTGCCTTCACAAAGCCACATATTAACAGAAACTGCCTTCACAAAGCCACATATTAACAGAAACTGCCTTCACAAAGCCACATTTTAACAGAAACTGCCTTCACAAAGCCACATATTAACAGAAACTGCCTTCACAAAGCTACATATTAACAGAAACTGCCTTCACAAAGCCACATTTTAACAGAAACTGCCTTCACAAAGCCACATATTAACAGAAACTGCCTTCACAAAGCCACATATTAACAGAAACTGCCTTCACAAAGCCACATATTAACAGAAACTGCCTTCACAAAGCCACATATTAACAGAAACTGCCTTCACAAAGCCACATATTAACAGAAACTGCCTTCACAAAGCCACATATTAACAGAAACTGCCTTCACAAAGCCACATATTAACAGAAACTGCCTTCACAAAGCCACACATTGGTGCAAATAAACACACACAACCTCTCACTCACCGCACTATGACTCTTATGCTATTTACCAACACAATGTTGGTTTGGTGTCGTGCAGAGCATACAGTAACTCTTGAGGAGAAGAGCCAACTCCGCACTGCAGTTGTCCAAGAGTAGACTTGTGTGTGTGTGTGTTGGTACATCTTCACTCTCCTCTCAGGCGGTATTGTCTGGGGCTCTCACACTCCACAGCCCCCTGGAGAGCTCACTGGCCAAGAATCATATTTATATTACCGTTAATGTTTCTTCCAATTTGCATTTTTTGTGCATCAGTCTTTATATATTTAGTCGTCGGTTCGAGAAGGGCACTGCTGTTGTTCTTGGCTCGATGATTGATTTTTTTGAGGTAGCAATTATTAAATCAATGACAAATCCAAAAAATCTAGATAAATATATTCAAGAAGCATGATCATCAGGCGCTGTGGAGAGAGCCAAGTTGCCATAACCTTCGTGAAGAGCAGTGAGGTGAATGACGTGTAGCGAGGACGGGTCTGGCACGCGCCAGGTATCTCTCCGCTACACTCGTGTGGTCACGACACTCTCCTACCATCTCCACGGAGAGGGGCAATTCTCCGTATGACGGAGTGTAACACCGCACGGCCCGGGTCTCCTTCCCTCCCCCCTCCCCCCTTCATCACTCTGTGAAGGCCGGACGTGGTTACTTAGATGAAGGGGAAGTGGTGAAGGGTAGGGAAGGTGGATGGTAGTAAGGACGGTAGTGAAAGGAATAATGGGAAGACAAGAAGTGAAGAGGAATAGGAATAGGGAAAGAGAGACGAGAGAGGGGACGCTGCTGGATACCTCTTAGGGACTAGGATCCCCAAACGCTCTCTGCTCGGTCGTGCGTGTGTGTGTGTGTGTGTGTGTGTGTACTCACCTATGTGTGTGTGTATGTGTGTGTACTCACCTATGTGTGTGTGTGTGTGTGTGTGTGTGTGTACTCACCAAGTTGTGCTTTCGGGGGTTGAGCTTCAGCTCTTTGGTCCCGCCTCTCAACTGTCAATCAACCTGTGATCAGATTCCTGAGCCTATTGGGCTCCATCATATCTACATTTGAAGCTGTGTATGGAGAAAACTACATTTGAAACTGTGTATCTACCTCCACCACATCACTGCCTAATAACATTTGTTAACTACTCTGACACTGAAAAAGTTTTTTTCTAATGTCTCTATGTCTCTTAGAGACTATGACCCATAGCCACACACACTATATTGTGTGGATCATAGTCTCTAAGAGCCATAGAAACATTATAAAAAATCTGTTTCTCATCATAGAGTGTGTGCGCGCGCACGCGTTCACTGGAATAGATTCAGTGTATTCAGTAAAACACCTTCAGTGAGTGCACTGTGTCTCGCTGCTAAAGGTGTACTCTTAATGCTGCTGATAAGAGGCACAAGAGGCAAACTAAAGGGAGATTCTTATAGAAACTTTGTAGAGTTCCTGAGGGTCAAACTGCTCAGCGTTAATGTCTTCCTCGCTATATTTATGATGTTGTAACACTCAGACTAATGGTTTTTACAAGTGCAGAAGCAGAGGTAATTAGCTGGAATAATAAGCTTTAGCTTTACGTTTCTGGTGGAACGCAACCATTTCTAAACTAATTTGGTATCAAAATCACTTTGCAAATTCATTACACTTTGTAAATTAATTTTAATCTGTATCTTTTCTCAATACAATTCGTTTCCCGTGAGTAATAAGCAGCGAACCAATTTTACATTTCTCGTTTTGAGACCTGTGAGTCATTTTCAATGAAAAGTGTTCTATCAATGATCTATTCTTCTTGAGACATCAGTAAGGTCAGAGGTCAGCTCAAATAGAGGACAAAACATAAGCTGGTTTGTGTCCACACAAATCTCGTCAAAACCCATAATCGAAAGGCTTTTAGGGAGACAATCTACATTACAGTGCGAAGTGTAAAGTCATTTTAATTAAAGTCACACGGTTCAGGAGTCTATTGTTACTCGCATATAGATGTTAATCACTGCTTTGTAAAATAAAATGACTTCTCGATGTAACCAATTTAGGAAAATAGTGAAATTTTCGACACAATCACAATCGACTTGAGAATGGTCCAGGACGGACCGAAACGTCGTCGTCCCTTCACTTTCTAGTGTGTGGTCTGGTCAACAGTGAAATATTGTATTTTCACTTGAAAATACAATAGTATACGAATCATTTATTTGCACCATATTCTGCATTATGGTATACTAAAACATAGAATGATTATCAAATTATCAAACGCATTTGATAATATATGATAAAAATGATACACTATCACACTCAAATTAATACATTTTTAATGTTTTTGACTTTCATTGTTCCATTTGCCATGTATTTGAAACAGTAAGAGTTAATTCGTAGGAATTCAAATTATTTTGACCAAGAGAGCAAAATGTTTCTGTCAACATGTCTTAAACATGATTGGACATAAATACATACACGTTTGAAATGTAAGCAGCCAGTTAGGCAGTTAATCACCACCTTGCAATTACCGATGTCTTAGTTCACACACACACACACACACACACACTCAACTCCAACAATACATTGGCTCACGT
>WNGS01163002.1:11626926-11638697 GCA_020271785.1 Procambarus virginalis | reverse complement strand
TATATATATAGATATAATATATATATAAAAGTTTGTGAGGGTACCACCTCTGGTGCCAATGTGGGGACCCATAGCCTCGGAGAAGAAAATAAAACGTATTCAGAGGAGACCTTGTGGTTTCTCACTGAACACTAATATTTTCTTCTCCTACCACCCCCATTCTTTTGTATGTACACATATATATTTGCTTTATTTGAACTGTGTTACAAAAAAGAGTTACATATAGGTTACAAGATGGTTATCATAGGTTGTCGAGTTCCTCCAGCTCCTCAGATGGCGGGCAGGAACCCTGATGCAGTGCGCATTTCCCCTCTGTATCGCCACGCTGAGGCGCTGGAAAAGAAGCTGGCAGCTCTAGGGTCCCTTGTTGTTTCAATGAGCCTAGAACCCAGTTCCTTCAAAAAACTGGTAGCACTTTTACCCCAGGCGCCGAGTGTCTCAGAAGCAATGGGGACAAAATTGTAGTGGTGATCAAGTTCTCTATACTTACGGGATTTGGCTGCTTCCCTGTGGGTGGCAGCGCCACCTGGTTGTGCAACACTGAGGTCATGTAGGTGTTAGCCAGGGTTGATACGCACGTGTAGTCCCATACCAACTGCTTGCCATTCTTCCAGGGTTCACTGTGATACCATCCGGGCGACCAATAAGAGCATCAGAGTTACGGGGCGTTAGGTAACGAGGCTCTCTCTCGGCTGGGCATCCAGCTGTGGTGAGGCTCCTCTTGATGATGTCGTTAACTTCACTGTGCCTCGAGTGCCATCCTCCCGTGCTTTGGCAGAGTAGGCCATGGTGGCCGTACCTGTCAGCCACCACCTCGCCGCATACACCTATATCTGGTGTGGATTGGGGCGCAAGGCGGAGGGCCACAGCAATTCGGAGGGCGTGTGGTGTGAGACGCGTGCCAGTTGCCGACATTGGGGTTGCTAACAGGAAATCCCCTGCATGGGGGCTGCTACTGCTGTGAGGCGAGCAATGTCGTGCTGTGTTGATGCAGCACCCAGGCACTCTGCAGCAACTTTGTCTACAATGGGGCCATCCCAGCTGGATTGCCTGTGGGCTTTTGGGGATGGTGGTTGAGGTGATGGGCCTGCACGAGAGGCCCACTCTGTGGCACAGCGTGTAAAATTGGATCATGTACACCTGCCAGCTGATGTAAGGGGCAGGTAGAATTTCCTTCACAAGGTCGTCGGATGCTGATAAAGGAGGACAGGAAGGCTGGAACAGCGATTTGCGTTGCTGTTCGAACTCCGAGGCCCCCAAGTCTTACGGGAAGAGAGGCTTGTTTCCACTGCAGGTCATCAAAAGAGAGGTTAAGGGCTTTTCTAGCATTGATTTCAGTAACCGGTCATACTCACTTAGTTTTGGCTACTGTAAGATATATATATATATATATAATATCCCCTATATATATATATATATTATATATATAATATATATATATATATATATTTTTTTTTTTTTTTTTTTTTTTTTATTAATAGGAAGGGAGTACCACCTCTGGCTGGAAGAAGGGGACCCATAGCCTCGGAGGAATCACACATAACGCATTGGAGGGAATGTGGGTCCCCTCCAATACAGTTTCTGTGTGCTTTTCTCCTACCACCCCCTTCCTTTTTTTTTTCTTATGCTTTATTATATATATATATATATATATATATATATATATATATATATATATCTATATATATATATATATATATATATCTAGGGGGGTACCACCTCTGGTGCAATTATAGGGACCCACAGCCTCAGAGAAGGGAACACAGAGCATTCAGGGAAAAACTTGCCATTTAACTCTGATACATGAGGGTGTTCGCTTCTCCTACCACCCCCCTTTTTTTATGGTGTACACTTTATTAAGCAAGGTTATACAGTTACATATCTGATTGAAGCTATATATATATATATAATATATATATATTATATATATATATATATATATATTATATATATATATATATTATATATATATATATTAATACAATGCTCCTATCCTTCTTTAAGCCAATAATACAATCCATTTTCTTTTGTCAAATGGGGGGAATGTAGATTTATATTTACCAAAATCATTAAATACTTCATGTGCTAAGGAAGAAACAGTTTGGACCAAGTATCATCAGTACTGTTTCTTCCTTAGCACATGAAGTATTTAATTATTGGTAATATAAATCTACATTCCCCCCATTCGACAAAAGAAAATTATATTATATATATATATATATATATATATATATATATATATATATATATATATATATATATATATATATATGTCGTACCTAGTAGCCAGAACGCACTTCTCAGCCTACTATGCAAGGCCCGATTTGTCTAATAAGCCAAGTTTTCATGAATTAATGTTTTTTTTCGACTACCTAACCTACCTAACCTAACCTAACCTAACTTTTTCGGCTACCTAACATAACCTAACCTTTAAAGATAGGTTAGGTTAGGTTAGGTAGGGTTGGTTAGGTTCGGTCATATATCTACTTTAATTTTAACTCCAATAAAATAAAATTGACCTCATACATAATGAAATGGGTAGCTTTATCATTTCATAAGAAAAAAATTAGAGAAAATATATTAATGCAGGAAAACTTGGCTTATTAGGCAAATCGGGCCTTGCATAGTAGGCTGAGAAGTACGTTCTGGCTACTAGGTACGACATATATATATATATATATATATATATATATATATATATATATATATATATATATATATATATATATAATATATAGTATATATATATAGTAGATTTTGCATAGATTCGCATATATATATATATATAGTATGTATTTTAACATGCAAATATCCCCTTATGAAGCTATAATTATATTTAATCTTGTTTCCTGTATATTTCAAACCCTTAACTTAATTAGACTAAGTTCTCTAGCCCAGCTTGCTTTAATTTTGGTTGACACATGTTATTAACTTAGCGTAAGGACTCATTTACTGAGGCAAATGATGGAAGTTTTTTTTACGTTCTTTCCAGGTAATGTCGAATTATCCCAGTGACGGGGTGTAGGGGTGCCCAGGAGGACATACAACATCCTGTATGGTAAGTGAACTTTAGCGTGGATAATACGCATATTTTTTGCATAGATTGAATGCGATTTGTAGCGGGGATAATATGTAGGTTTCTGCGTGAATTGAAAGCAATTTTAGCGTCGATACTTGTTGTTTTAGCTTGGATAATTAATATGCAGTTCAGCGTTTACGATGTAAAATTTGAGCGTGATTATATGCAATTTTTAACGTTATTATATGTAATTTTAGCGGGGATAATTACATCTTATGCATAGATAGGATAATAGCAATTTTAATGTGGATAATACACAGTTTCAGCGTGAATAATATGCAATTTAAAGCATATTGGAAACAACGACAAAAAATAGTTATCGAATATGTGGGTAATCACGTAAAAGAGGAACGATCTGTGAGGTTATTATCTGAGATTATATCTTTCGCATATATTTAATCATAGCTCCATGAACCACTTTTCAACTATGAATTATCAGAATTGCTACTTTTCGCCTACTACTAACGATTGAGTTTTTTCAACAACGTAAATTTTCAGCCTAAGTGCTGGATGGCTTCATGTTTCTCCAACCAATCCTCAGGAAAAATTTGCGTTTAACGTCTACATAACTAGTGATCTTTAACAGCTAATAACCAGATAACACATATTCCAGATCAATAATCACATACTCCTCAAACTTGCATATTTGTCTTCTGATATCTCGCCCAAGAACTATAGAGTCTCATCCCCCTCTACTATCGTCTGTAATCATAACCACTTTTATTTCGCTTGTTCCTTGGGATTTCTATTTTCAATCTTTAAGCCTCTCCGCCGGCCTTGCGTGTGCCGTACTTCATGAATCTTTGAATGGTAAGGTAAGTCAGTTATGAGGAGGAAAGCATTCAGCCTGTATGACTGTAACACTGCAAGAATTTGAGACGGAAGTAAGGAATGATGCCCAACCACTTGGACCATCGGGGATCGAGCGCTGTGACCAAGAAGCGATGGTCACTTCTCTTCACAGGTAGACCAAGTGATGGTCACTTCTCTTCACAGGTAGACCAAGCGATGGTCACTTCTCTTCACAGGTAGACCAAGCGATGGTCACTTCTCTTCACAGGTAGACCAAGCGATGGTCACTTCTCTTCACAGGTAGACCAAGCGATGGTCTACCTGTGACCTCGGTAGCATCGCTCTACCGAGGAGCCTCAGTGGCTGGGAAGAATCTTAGAAACTGTTATTGTAATTGTCTCTAGTGTGACTAATGTTGTTCTTATGATGCATAGAAGTATTCATCATCATTGACTGCTAAAAAGCCTTCTTCTCAGTGTAATTGTAATCCCCTTCTCCACTTTAAAAACTTGGTCTCATGGCCCTTGCTTCAGGGGAATTTAGCAGCGGAACAGAGCTGTCAAATCTTGACAGGTTTCTTTTATGAGGTTTGCTATTCCTTTCATATGTCTCCAAGGAGCTACTCTTTGTTTATCTTTCGCAGCTTTAAAGGAAACTTCCTTAAAATACAGTTGCACATTGTCATCATCTAACTCTTGGAGTTATTATGATGCCACATACTATTTCTCTGTCTTTCTCTTGACAGTTCTACCTTTTCACTATTCTCGTATATTTACCTGCCTTTCTGATAGATGTGTGTCACTGTTTGTGTAGGTAGTTCAACTTTTGCCACATGTGTATTGTGCAGTTTCACAAGCTATAATATTTTTCATATTTTTATTTCTGTTCATAAATCTTCACATTGCATATAATGGTATCAATTCTTATGTAGATGATTCCATGCTCCATGTTAAATACTTCCTGAAACTTCAGTTACAGTCCTTTTCTTGTAGTGCTCAATGAATCGCGCTCCCTATAGTTTAGTTTTCTTCAGTATATAATAAGTCACAATAACGTGGCTTAAGAATTGACTTGCAGCCAGCACATTCTGAAACTAAAGGAAGTGACGACGTTTCGGTCCTCAGGTTCTCAACATATATGAAGCTAATCTGGAATACACTAAATCTTCCGTAAACAAAGATATCCTCCAGTTTTTACCCCAGGAAAGGTAACAGAGAAGTTGGATCTATCCAGAAAGAGTTAAAGAACAAATGCATGAAATTCATTGTCCACAATTCCCCAGTTCCATCACTACCCTGATGGTGACTGTGTCCACTGCACCATCACTAGTTCCCTACTCCGTCTCTGCTCTCCTTTTGACTTTTTCTCTCCAGTCATTTACGAGGAACGAAGGTGAAAATCTTCCCCTTAAGAGTGATGGAAGACATTCGGGAAAATGAATTCCGGGTCAGGAGGCCACTTCATCTTCTTCCAACAGCTTCACAACGAGGACAAATTGAGGCAATCAGGCGAGCTGCCTTGAGTCTCGCTGTTCTCTGATAGAATACTTACATTATTAACTAAATTTGTTACTTGTTATGGCAAGCCTGCGTCCATACTCAACCTGTGGCCTATTTTGTACATGTGCATGCCACATACTTTCCAAATGATCATGTATACATGTGCACCTATAAGCTACCTATATAGGGTCTTCCCCATGGCTCTCCCTGCTTGATACAAATTTCCCACTATATTTGAACTCTATATGAGTGTCGTGTACTTCAAGGTAACACCCATTACTCACATGTACACTACTAATCCATCCATGAGCCACGTGTACACCTTAGCGCCACCCATGTATCATTTGTACATCTGTATTACACCTACTGGCCATATGTACACATGCACTATCAACTGGTCATATGTACTGTGCTCCTGTATGCCACAAACAAGTATATGTACAGTGCACATGAAGGCCTCTAGTTGGTGATGTGTACTACATGTACTATCTCTCTCCGATGTGTCTCAATGTGCCACCCGTAAGTGATGTACTTCCATAAGCCACCTTGGGCGATATATATTTATCCCAAGTGCCGCCCTCGGCGATATTTACCTCCCATACGCTACCCTGGGCCACATATACCTCCCATATGGCCACCCTGGGCCATATATACTTCCCATATGACCACCCTGGCCGAAATATATCGACCATATGGCCACTCTGGGCCATATATACCCCCATACGCCACCCTGGGCGATACGTACTTCCCAAAACGACTCGTTGTCCATATGTTTCTCCAACTTTACAGGTATTTATAATATACTGCGTGATGCTGTTTCAATGCCTTAGTCAATTGAATTTTGATTCAAGTACATGAATTTTGAAGGTATTTCCAGACAAAATGTTCAAAGTAAAAAACTAACAGTGCCTCTGCAGCCTGCTGTAGATTGGGCAATGCTGTGGGGGTTCGAGTATGACACTGAAGATGTTCTGATGCTTCGATTGGTTGGATGTATTTTGGTGTTAGTGTTGTTTAATTGTGGATATTTGGAACAGTACAACATATTGAACAAAGGACAAACTATAATAATAATGAATTGACATAGTAGTATAGAATAGGGCAAATGACAGACTAACCTCGTTAAACTTTGCAGGGTGACTGATGGGAGTCTGGGGATGGTCATAGGGGCTGTCGGGGTCAGCTCCAGTTATAATGTTCTTCCCTCACGCTTGATACCAAATTCCCTCCTCGCTATATACCAGACTTTATCCTCATTAAAGTGTATCAGCGTACAAGCGAAGTGATGTCGACACTTGTGTCAACCGAGCTATCGTTCACATTTTCTTGACGTTGGAAAACCTTAGAAGGACCGGCTGCGTTCACAACTGCGTTTGAAAGCAGTTTAAACAGGAACGTTGATGAGGACAGAGTGTGGGGAAGGTTGTTAAAATGATGAAGATAATGAGTAGAAAAGATGTTTATATAATGAATGTGGTTACAGTTATAGTTGTGTGTAGCACAGATGATTGCATGCCCAAAATACTATGCGTGTTGGTGGCTTTGCATGTATATAAACATACCAGTCATGTGTAATGTCACCAACCCATTGTACCTTCTTGCAAATAAAAATTATTATTATATTATTATTATTATTAGTAATGAAGATGGCTCCAGCGATGAGGATGGTTACAGTGATGAAGACTGAGCATTAATGCACGGACATAAAATATGGTTATTAGCGGTCTAGATTTATCACACCGTGAACTTTGAGGGAATAAGTTTTGTTTACACTTATATATGAACGAGTTTGGGCGGATATAAATTGGTACCGACTAGTATTAAGACGTTAAGACTTTTTATGCACCTTCCTTTTTTCATATGTTCTTATGGATTCCTGAGCCTGTTTGGCTGAGCTCAAAACACGTAGGCAAGATATTGTTTTGGAACAATCACAGGCTCTCTCTGCACGTTGCAATATTCAGTATTATATATCCTGAGTGTTGATGGTATTTTGGGTGTTTATACTGTTAGAGGCTCCGCTCATCCCGTGATCCTCTACTGGGAGACAGACGGGTCATGTTAGTTTATTCCACGTCAGTAGAGTGGAAGCCTCGCTTCTTGCAGGCCGGCGTTCGATCCTCCGATGGCCCAAGTTGTTGGCACCGTTCCTTCTGTCTTACCCCAGCTCATTCTCATATCTCTTCCAAGTGCTGACTTAGCACTTACTGCTCATAATTGCTTAGTTTACTTCTCGCTTGTTAATATATATATTTTATAGACATTATCAATACAGCCGGTTCACACGAAAAATATACCAACCCTTATTTATTATTTGAACCCTTAAGGAATTCTTCTAACCCTTTATTTTCCTGAAAATATTAGATGATGGAATAATTATTCAACAATTCCGCAGATTATATACACTGTATCGATGTATACACAGTGAGAGTTTACTTTGGTCCTGAACAATATACTCTAAGATACGAACACCACCATGAAGATGTCTCCCATGTAAGGGGTCTGCCTCCACCACATCACTTCCTTGTCCATTCCATTTCCTAACTACTCTGACACTGAAAACAAAAATTCTGACGTGTTTCTGGCTCATTTGGGTACCCAGTTTCCACCTGGGTTGTGTAAGTGCCACCCATCTTGTCTTTATCTTTTCAATTCCATGAGATTTTGTATGTGGTAATCGTGTCTCCCCTAACCCTTTTGGTTTTAGCGACGTGACCTTCAATTCGTGTAGCCTTTGTGTGTATACTCACCTATTTGTACTCACCTATTTGTGCTTGCGGGAGTTGAGCTTTGGCTCTTTGGTCCCACCTCTCAACTGTCAATCAACTGGTGTACAGATTTCTGAGCCTACTGGGCTCTGTCATATCTACATTTGACATTTGAAGTGTGTGTGTGTGTGTGTGTGTGTGTGTGTGTGTGTGTGTGTGTGTGTGTGTGTGTGTGTGTGTGTGTGTATGCGTGCGCGTGTGCGTACGTGCGTGCGTGCGTGCGGTGGTGTATGTTTGTGTGCCTCCATTAGCATCGTTACCATTACTCTAGGGAGCACAACGAGAAGGTATGGGTAGGATTACGGGCGATTATCAGAGCGAAAGAGGCGATATATGATAGCATAAATTTGGACAAAGTAGTGGGCACTCGCACATATTCTGTGACACTGAAAGCTCTGAGAAATTTTCTGTTATTATGTATATATTTATGAGAACATTCTCTTTTGTCACAGAAAATCCATGTAACGTTCTCTTATTTCCTTTGAGGGCTGACTATACAGATGTATTATGAGAGGCTTGTCAGTAATCTGTGCCTGGAGTATACCTGGAGTGGGTTCTGGGAGTTCCACTCCCAGAAAATAACTTGATCTAGAAGGTTGTTTCTGGGAGCGGCCTGCAGGGCCACACGACTGTTACTACCCGGTAGGTCCAGCACTTCCAGCGGGAACGTGGCTAGGTGTTAATTAAGCACATCCTCTTTTGTGTTGGCAATATTTCTTCTGTATATTATACGGAATCACATCCGGGGGAGCTGCTCGTTTCCCGTATTAGGCAGGGAGATCAGGCCAACCTACATATGTGACGAGAAGTGTCTTACACACACACACACACACACACACACACACACACACACACACACACACACACACACACACACACACACACACACACACACACACACACACACACACAGACATTAGAAAGAACTTTTTCAGTGTCAGAGTAGTTAACAGATGGAATGCATTAGGCAGTGATGTGGTGGAGGCTGACTCCATACACAGTTTCAAGTGTAGATATGACAGAGCCCAGTATGCTCAGGAACCTGTACATCAATTGATGGACAGTTGAGAGGCGGGGCCAAAGAGCCAGAACACAACCCCCGCAAGCACAACTAGGTAAGTACACACATTCTCGAGGGGGTACCTTATTTAGAAATAAGCTTATCATTCCAGGAGAATGGATTCAGAGATATTAAGCATCAGGTTTACAGATGAGAACCATAGTACAGTGGTAGACCATCTTCTCTACCCTAGTGACAAAGACAAGGTTATGGAGTACACTAAACAGTAGATCTGAGTGATGGGTTTATTAGTTTAAACCAATTGTTGAACAGAGTCTGATGCATTATTTAACAGAACTGGTCTGCTTGTCCTTGCCTCTCAAAAAGGGTCTGATTTGATATGTGGGATATGTATGTCGGTTCTGCATGTGGAGGGGGGGAGGGTCAGAATGAAAGTCTGTTGAATTCCGTATAGGATGGAGGCTCTGATCAACGACTATTGATATAGACCCATTGGTTTTCTGATCAATAGCCGATGTTGGCAGCAGTTAAATGTAGGCATTCTGTACCAGTGATGAATGAAATAATCGGAACTTGAGAGCGTTAAAAAATTTAATTTTGTTATAGAAAATTTATACCTTCACCCCTGGGTGTGTCACCAGGAACACAACCCACAACTTAAATGAGTCACTAGGCTTACGAACCTAACCCTCAGTGAGTTACTGATTTCAATAAGTTAACGAAAAAATCCACACCCTGAACATCTAAGTGACTCGCACTTTGGGGTTTCCAGTTTCTTGCACACACAAGAGGAGCGTCTGTTACAGTCCTTGCTGGGTGTGTTTTGTCGAAAAATGGGTCGCTTTTGTTATTTTTTTAATTAACGTATTCCTCCTATTTAAATGCTTTTTAATTATAACGTATTATCATTACACGATAATACATATAATATCGCTATTTTATATAACATTCTCCACGAGGAACCAGGAAGACTTGTTCATCTTGCGGCCCGGAGTTGGGTCCCCGTATGTGAAATATATAATAATTTTCAGTGTGGGTTAATTGGGGAGTAATTACAGGCTGGTAGTTTGCAATTATTCCCAGGATCTACAAGGAATATGATCTCCAGAGTCGAGAAACAAGAGAGAGTAATTGCTGGCTGGTATTAAGCAATTACTTTCATGATCTATTTATGTGGTATACGACCGTCGGAGTTGAGAAACAGTTCAACGATGTCATCCTATGCGGTCCCGGCGTCGGAGGGTAGGAAGCCTGTTCGGTTTATAGAGATCCGTCTTTGTCACTGGCGAACCTCTTCGGAACAGTCACCTGTCCACTTGCTAGCCAGGCGCGTCGTTACTTAACCGATCAAACGAGTGACTCTCACATCGTCTGCTAATGATTGCCTTTAGTGTCCATCCCCTTAAATCCTTAAATTATATTTTTCCATATTTTTATATGCATTACAACTCTTGAAAATAAATATTTCGTTTGTTGGATTTTTGAAAATTGTTTTAACAATTCTTCTGAAATAGTACCATTACTCCGTTCATTGGAAAACATTACTTTGTAAATGTGCACTCAGATTCCTGGTATGTTCCTTTATACGCCTTAGTGCGGCCGCTGATAAGGAGATAAAGTAGCTATCACGTACTTGCAATGTTCAGCAAGGAACTGTTGAGATTTCGGGTGTAATTTTTTTATGTAAGCTTTGAAGTGCAATGTATTCTGTTATTTAACTTAACATGTTACACAAATAAACTAAAACAGAGTGTGATAGAAGAGAAATCCCAGTAGTTTTCCATGCACAGAGCCACGTAATTTATACATCAATCCACACTATCGTGAGCACGGACAGCGCATCTTCCCGGGCACACTGGAAAGCGAACCCCAGTGTGGCCGTTGGGCGTTGCATTATACCACAAAAGGGGAACACCGGGACACCAGGTACTTGTGTTTTCGTGGTCCCTAAATCAGCCCCAAGCTTTAGGGGCTGATTTAGGCCTTCAACCTAAAACCTTCAACCGATCTAGGCTTTAGTAATGGCCTTCAACCCTCGCAACTGGAGGGAGACAGAATATTTTCAGCAAATTATATCATTAATTGTAGTTTATATGGCGTAGACAGTGGGATAAGACTACAGGCTACCACAGTGGCGTTCCAGGAAGAGTAGATGGTAGGTTGGACGACGAACTAGTCGTCTTTTGTGAGCATCCTGGTCCATTTGGTAGACCTGCAGACTAGACTCACTACTCAGGCCGGGGTTTGAGTCCATGACGATCCTTGGTGCATGAAATATCTGTTCTCACAATAGTGTGAATTACTATTTATAGGACAGATGAGAGGCTAGCACATTGTAAGTTACTTTAGTAGCACTCTTGGAAAACAGATTACAAATATATAGTGTGACATTTTGGTTCTTCTTTCCCCAACTTTAACACTCGTAGAAGCTAAGTCCCTCCTTCTCCTTCCTGCCCTTACGGCTAGGAGCAGCCTTTCTCCCACTCACACCAACAGGCACAGCACCCAGCATCCATCTCCTCCCGCCGTTCATCGCCTGGCCTCTGTTTGCACTCAATTAACAGAGGGGAGACAACAGGGAGGGGAGCTGAAGTGGGACGGTAAATACCGTT
>WNGS01163002.1:11594903-11605319 GCA_020271785.1 Procambarus virginalis | reverse complement strand
TACTCAATCTCGAATCAGAATGTACTAAATTATCTCTTACATGTAAACTGGTCTAATTTTTTCGCCATTTCAAATCTTCTAATTTGTGTTGATATGTTATATCCCAAGTGTTATATATCGCGTCAGCAGGCGATGAGTCACTTACGTGGCTGAAGATTAAGACCAAACCACACCCAGAAGATGGAGAAGTGACGATGTTTCGCTCCGTCCTAGACCATTATAATAATGGTTCAGGACGGACCGAAACGTCGTCGTTTCTCCATTTCCTGATTGGTGGTTTTGTTATCATATCGGTATACTTTTGGTATACTCATGCACCCGTTTACTCCTCGCCTGTCTCGATACTGCAATACAGTGTTTCAGTGACTTCTTCGCGGAGTACCCAAATGCCTGGAGACAGCTTTGTCATCCTTCTCTGCTCATTCTCAGTGATTATGCCTTGTCTGTGCCTCAGACAATACACAGACAAGGCATAATGATATGCCTGCGCCCCTTGATTATGCCTCAGTGATGTGGCGAACTGCGTATGTTAATGAGGTCCAACAGAGACTAGATAATGTTTAAGAATATCGTAAGATGTTTTACACGAGGAAATCATATGACGTGATATATCATCGAGAAAATCAATTGGAGCAACACGGGGATTCGTTCGAGTGACCTGGGTGATCTGTAGACCATTTCGTGGTCCAGGGGTTAGGTATACGGCTGGCAGTATCCAGGTCGTCGGTTCGAATCCCCGAGTTGCTCAAAATTAGTTTGCCCCAAGATGTATTATACTAAAGCTTATCTGAATGAATATCCAGTATACTATTCCCATTCATTTTAGCTTTCAGTTTTGAAAACTTCAGCGTTTTTCAGCTGTTATTTTGTACCTCACTCATGGTTTCCTTAACACCTTCACTCAGTTTTTGTTCTTTTAGTTCCTAAAAAATACAATATTATTTTAAATAAAAGCCAGTGACTCGTCTTTTCCTCAAAACTAGTATAGGCCTCAGAAAACTAGACCAAGGATTAACGAGTTCTGAATATAGTTTACAAATGTGGAGATTTGAGTTACCATTACTTTAACAAGCTGGCCATGGTGTATGCTATACATCATGGCCAGCTTGAAAAATAAAATACAGTTAACACAGTTAAATGAGGCCTTTTCTTGGTCTCCACTAAAATGGCCATAAAAATGGAAATTACATTCAATCATCGTTAGATATTCTTTAACAGCAAATTGTGAATGAGAGAGGTGTGCAGAAAGAGAGACAGCTTCGTCTGTGACTCAGGACACCTATAAAAATTGTCCAGGCGACGCAGGACAGCTCAAGAGGTTAATAGGACAATCCAATAGGTTAATAGGACAATCCAATAGGTTAATAGGACGCAAGCCTATTGTATAGGTGTGCAGGTGACTCAGGACACCTATAAGCTCAAGGCTTGTTGTTCAACGTGTTCTGTAATGAACACGTATTAACGAAAGTTATGGATGCACTGCTTAACTAAGTTTGCTAATTAAATATAAATAAATAAATAAAGTTTACGCCTGTCGTTTTGACTCTGCAATAATTATTTACTTGCAACGAAATATTATTGCTAATAATAAGCAATATATTTATTACCAATTTTGTAATATAAATATTGATATGCACGTATATGTCTTTTAAGTATATATCAGTCATATAAATAATTGACCACATATGATATTGTAGCCTCCAAAATATTGAAAAACAAACGCTGAAATAAATATATAATCTCTATAGACTTAAATTATAATATATACATAAATTATTAGCAACCAGCAATAAATACACTTAGGCCCACACAGAAAGAGAGTAATTCTAGCTGGAAAATTATTCAACATGCCGATAAATATCAACAAGTTGAGACGCACCAAAATGAGACATATAGACTTTGTGGTTATTAAATGTACAACTTATTCAGGTAGTGGTGCTAGGTTGTCTCATTAGTGCTCATCACATCAGCCTTGCAAGTACAATGTCACACCTGGCTTCCATATAAACCTCAATTCTTAAGTCTCATAAACTGTCCAAATTCAGCATATTAGATTCTGAGTGCATCATAGGCCGACTCCTGACTACCTTGAGGTGTTTTCGAGGCTTAGCGTCCTCGCGGCCCGGTTGTCGACCAGGTCTCCTGGTTGCTGGACTGGTCAACTAGGCTGTTGGACGCGGCTGCTCGCAGCCTTACGAAATGAGTCATAGCCTGGTTGATCAGATATCCTTTGGAATACAAAAGTGTTCTTTGGAATTTGGACTACAGCACATTGTAAATCAAGAAACTGCCGCATCCATTTAATGACAATTAATCCATTTGTATTTGCGACATGATGACAAAGAACATGTTTGTTAGGTGATAACAATGCAAAAGATCCAGACAGGTTCCTCTTGTCTCAATTTCCCATATCAGAGATACAACAAATTACAACCCGGGTTTTTCACGCTTACAACTCCGCACCATTATGCCCTCTTCACATCGATGGCTACCAAAAGATGTCAAAATTTACGCGATGCAGTAACAATTATGTTTTGCAAAACGGGATAATGTCACATAGGCTAGTCACTTCGTAACTTTTGAGTTCAAGAGAACATTTGGTTTATGTTTATTCAAATTCAAATAAGTTTATTGAGGTATAAATACAGAAAGGATGAGATAGCTCAAGCTATTCTCACCCCGTTCAGTACAACGTGTTCATATATAATAATATATAAAGATGGTCTGATTAGTACTCATATTCATATGTATTATTAATACTCATTAGTACTCATTATAGTACTTATTAATACTCATTAGTACTCATTACTCATTAGTACTCATTGCTCATTAGTAGTCATTATCCACTCCTCGGTCATGATACCATCATGGTCTTATGTACAGTTACCAACTCCTGCTATATGCAAACAGTTTCATATTTGTTACATCGTTGTGTGACTGAAGGTTTCACAATGAAAACAACATTGAAAAATCTGATCAAGGATTCCTTCTTGACAATCGACATAAACTTGTATCAGAACCGTTCTGTAACATACAGAGCCAGCATAAAATACATATATTGTGAAGGACAAAAAAATTAACTAAAAAAAAAGTAACAAAAACAAGAGTATTTACCGAGAAAGGAAGCCTCGAATACAAAAACAGACTATGGGAATTAAATCTCAAAACCAGAAAGGAGAAAAAGAGTAAGGCGACATGATCACATACATGATAATTAAGGGAATATACAAGATAAACAAGCACAGGCGCATTAAAGTGGCAGAAAATAGGAGAAGAGAGCAACGGCGTAAGCAAATACTCATCGCCATTAAGGGTAATCAACAAATGGAATGCAGAAAGAAGAAGTCGTAAAAGCCACCTCCATCCACAACTTTAAGAGTATATGCTACTAATAATACGTCATGAGATTTCAAATAAGCGCACCAGATGCCTTAAGTTAGAAGGAAAGGCGTATCATCTTCATATCAATTAGTGATGTTTTTGTCATTTGTTTGGATTGAAATTAGTAAGGGCATTGATTCGAACATCAAGCAAGATGGGGGGGGGGTTTAATACTCCCCTTGTAGGGTGCTAGTTGCATTAATTTAGTTGCACATTTGTCGCCTTGGAGCAGTGCAGAGAACGCTGGTGGTAACATTCAGGCTAGTGGTTCCCTCACTCATGTCACTGAGATACTCATGCTGGCAACATTCTAGGCAGTGACGATTTAGAATTATCGTCTCTCGCCTCACTCGTGTCAGACTGGCACTCATAAAGCGTTTCAGTATGAAACCCATTAGTTTCAAAGTTATCAATACAAACTCTCTCAAGTCTTCCAGAACTCGTATTTGGGAAAAGTCGCTCATCAGGAAAGTCTTACAACTTGAGAAAATTTTTCGTAAGAAGAATTCTTCTCCGGTTTAGCACAGTTATCACTCTAGTTGTTATATTCATCCTCAAGCTTGTGCTGGTAAGCTTTCGTTATATATTATATATATATATATATATAATATACTATATATATATATATATATCTTATATATAATATAAATAAACGAAAGCTTACTTATATATATATATATATATATATATATATATATATATATATATATATATATATATATATATATATATATATATGTCGTACCTAGTAGCCAGAACGCACTTCTCAGCCTACTATGCAAGGCCCGATTTGTCTAATAAGCCAAGTTTTCATGAATTAATGTTTTTTTCGACTACCTAACCTACCTAACCTAACCTAACCTAACTTTTTCGGCTACCTAACATAACCTAACCTTTAAAGATAGGTTAGGTTAGGTTAGGTAGGGTTGGTTAGGTTCGGTCATATATCTACTTTAATTTTAACTCCAATAAAATAAAATTGACCTCATACATAATGAAATGGGTAGCTTTATCATTTCATAAGAAAAAATTAGAGAAAATATATTAATGCAGGAAAACTTGGCTTATTAGGCAAATCGGGCCTTGCATAGTAGGCTGAGAAGTACGTTCTGGCTACTAGGTACGACATATATATATATATATATATATATATATATATATATATATATATATATATATATAATATATATATATATATATATAGTATATATATATAGTAGATTTTGCATAGATTCGCATATATATATATATATAGTATGTATTTTAACATGCAAATATCCCCTTATGAAGCTATAATTATATTTAATCTTGTTTCCTGTATATTTCAAACCCTTAACTTAATTAGACTAAGTTCTCTAGCCCAGCTTGCTTTAATTTTGGTTGACACATGTTATTAACTTAGCGTAATGACTCATTTACTGAGGCAAATGATGGAAGTTTTTTTTACGTTCTTTCCAGGTAATGTCGAATTATCCCAGTGACGGGGTGTAGGGGTGCCCAGGAGGACATACAACATCCTGTATGGTAAGTGAACTTTAGCGTGGATAATACGCATATTTTTTGCATAGATTGAATGCGATTTGTAGCGGGGATAATATGTAGGTTTCTGCGTGAATTGAAAGCAATTTTAGCGTCGATACTTGTTGTTTTAGCTTGGATAATTAATATGCAGTTCAGCGTTTACGATGTAAAATTTGAGCGTGATTATATGCAATTTTTAACGTTATTATATGTAATTTTAGCGGGGATAATTACATCTTATGCATAGATAGGATAATAGCAATTTTAATGTGGATAATACACAGTTTCAGCGTGAATAATATGCAATTTAAAGCATATTGGAAACAACGACAAAAAATAGTTATTGAATATGTGGGTAATCACGTAAAAGAAGAACGATCTGTGAGGTTTATTATCTGAGATTATATCTTTCGCATATATTTAATCATAGCTCCATGAACCACTTTTCAACTATGAATTATCAGAATTGCTACTTTTCGCCTACTACTAACGATTGAGTTTTTTCAACAACGTAAATTTTCAGCCTAAGTGCTGGATGGCTTCATGTTTCTCCAACCAATCCTCAGGAAAAATTTGCGTTTAACGTCTACATAACTAGTGATCTTTAACAGCTAATAACCAGATAACACATATTCCAGATCAATAATCACATACTCCTCAAACTTGCATATTTGTCTTCTGATATCTCGCCCAAGAACTATAGAGTCTCATCCCCCTCTACTATCGTCTGTAATCATAACCACTTTTATTTCGCTTGTTCCTTGGGATTTCTATTTTCAATCTTTAAGCCTCTCCGCCGGCTTTGCGTGTGCCGTACTTCATGAATCTTTGAATGGTAAGGTAAGTCAGTTATGAGGAGGAAAGCATTCAGCCTGTATGACTGTAACACTGCAAGAATTTGAGACGGAAGTAAGGAATGATGCCCAACCACTTGGACCATCGGGGATCGAGCGCTGTGACCAAGAAGCGATGGTCTACCTTTGACCTCGGTAGCATCGCTCTACCGAGGAGCCTCAGTGGCTGGGAAAATCTTAGAAATTGTTATCGTAATTGTCTCTAGTGTGACTAATGTTGTTCTTATGATGCATAGAAGTATTCATCATCATTGACTGCTAAAAAGCCTTCTTCTCAGTGTAATTGTAATCCCCTTCTCCACTTTAAAAACTTGGTCTCATGGCCCTTGCTTCAGAGGAATTTAGCAGCGGAACAGAGCTGTCAAATCTTGACAGGTTTCTTTTATGAGGTTTGCTATTCCTTTTATATGTCTCCAAGGAGCTACTCTTTGTTTATCTTTCGCAGCTTTAAAGGAAACTTCCTTAAAATACAGTTGCACATTGTCATCATCTAACTCTTGGAGTTATTATGATGTCACATACTATTTCTCTGTCTTTCTCTTGACAGTTCTACCTTTTCACTATTCTCGTATATTTACCTGCCTTTCTGATAGATGTGTGTGTCGCTGTTTGTGTAGGTAGTTCAACTTTTGCCACATGTGTATTGTGCAGTTTCACAAGCTATAATATTTTTCATATTTTTATTTCTGTTCATAAATCTTCACATTGCATATAATGGTATCAATTCTTATGTAGATAATTCCATGCTCCATGTTAAATACTTCCTGAAACTTCAGTTACAGTCCTTTTCTTGTAGTGCTCAATGAATCGCGCTCCCTATAGTTTAGTTTTCTTCAGTATATAATAAGTCTCAATAACGTGGCTTAAGAATTGACTTGCAGCCAGCACATTCTGAAACTAAAGGAAGTGACGACGTTTCGGTCCTCAGGTTCTCAACATATATGAAGCTAATCTGGAATACACTAAATCTTCCGTAAACAAAGATATCCTCCAGTTTTTACCCCAGGAAAGGTAACAGAGAAGTTGGATCTATCCAGAAAGAGTTAAAGAACAAACGCATGAAATTCATTGTCCACAATTCCCCAGTTCCATCACTACCCTGATGGTGACTGTGTCCACTGCACCATCACTAGTTCCCTACTCCGTCTCTGCTCTCCTTTTGACTTTTTCTCTCCAGTCATTTACGAGGAACGAAGGTGAAAATCTTCCCCTTAAGAGTGATGGAAGACATTCGGGAAAATGAATTCCGGGTCAGGAGGCCACTTCATCTTCTTCCAACAGCTTCACAACGAGGACAAATTGAGGCAATCAGGCGAGCTGCCTTGAGTCTCGCTGTTCTCTGATAGAATACTTACATTATTAACTAAATTTGTTACTTGTTATGGCAAGCCTGCGTCCATACTCAACCTGTGGCCTATTTTGTACATGTGCATGCCACATACTTTCCAAATGATCATGTATACATGTGCACCTATAAGCTACCTATATAGGGTCTTCCCCATGGCTCTCCCTGCTTGATACCAATTTCCCACTATATTTGAACTCTATATGAGTGTCGTGTGCTTCAAGGTAACACCCATTACTCACATGTACACTACTAATCCATCCATGAGCCACGTGTACACCTTAGCGCCACCCATGTATCATTTGTACATCTGTATAACACTGGGCCATATGTACACATGCACTATCAACTGGTCATATGTACTGTGCTCCTGTATGCCACAAACAAGCTATATGTACAGTGCACATGAAGGCCTCTAGTTGGTGATGTGTACTACATGTACTATCTCTGTCCGATGTGTCCCAATGTGCCACCCTTAAGTGATGTACTTCCATAAGCCACCTTGGGCGATATATATTTATCCCAAGTGCCGCCCTCGGCGATATTTACCTCCCATACGCTACCCTGGGCCACATATACCTCCCATATGGCCACCCTGGGCCATATATACTTCCCATATGGCCACCCTGGCCGAAATATATCGACCATATGGCCACCCTGGCCATATATACCCCCATATGGCCACCCTGGCCGAAATATATCGACCATATGGCCACCCTGGCCATATATACCCCCATATGGCCACCCTGGCCGAAATATATCGACCATATGGCCACCCTGGGCCATATATACTTCCCATATGGCCACCCTGGCTGAAATATATCGACCATATGGCCACCCTGGGCCATATATACCCCCCATATGGCCACCCTGGGCCATATACCCCCCATATGGCCACCCTGGGCGATACGTACTTCCCATAACGACTCGTTGTTCATATGTTTCTCCAACTTTACAGGTATTTATAATATACTGCGTGATGCTGTTTCAATGCCTTAGTCAATTGAATTTTGATTCAAGTACATGAATTTTGAAGGTATTTCCAGACAAAATGTTCAAAGTAAAAAACTAACAGTGCCTCTGCAGCCTGCTGTAGATTGGGCAATGCTGTGGGGGTTCGAGTATGACACTGAAGATGTTCTGATGCTTCGATTGGTTGGATGCATTTGGTGTTAGTGTTGTTTAATTGTGGATATTTGGAACAGTACAACATATTGAACAAAGGACAAACTATAATAATAATGAATTGACATAGTAGTATAGAATAGGGCAAATGACAGACTAACCTCGTTAAACTTTGCAGGGTGACTGATGGGAGTCTGGGGATGGTCATAGGGGCTGTCGGGGTCAGCTCCAATTATAATGTTCTTCCCTCACGCTTGATACCAAATTCCCTCCTCGCTAAATACCAGACTTCATCCTCATTAAAGTGTATCAGCGTACAAGCGAAGTGATGTCGACACTTGTGTCAACCGAGCTATCGTTCACATTTTCTTGACGTTGGAAAACCTTAGAAGGACCGGCTGCGTTCACAATTGCGTTTGAAAGCAGTTTAAATGGGAACATTGATGAGGACAGGGTGTGGGGAAGGTTGTTAAAATGATGAAGATAATGAGTAGAAAAGATGTTTATATAATGAATGTGGTTACAGTTATAGTTGTGTGTAGCACAGATGATTGCATGCCCAAAATACTATGCGTATTGGTGGCTTTGCATGTATATAAACATACCAGTCGTGTGTAATGTCACCAACCCATTGTACCTTCTTGCAAATAAAAATTATTATTATATTATTATTATTAGTAGTAATGAAGATGGCTCCAGCGATGAGGATGGTTACAGTGATGAAGACTAAGCATTAAATGCACGGACATAAAATATGGTTATTAGCGGTCTAGATTTATCACACCGTGAACTTTGAGGGAATAAGTTTTGTTTACACTTATATATGAAGGAGTTTGGGCGGGTATAATTGGTACCGACTAGTATTAAGACGATAAGACTTTTTATGCACCTTCCTTTTTCATATCTTCTTATGGATTCCTGAGCCTGTTTGGCTGAGCTCAAAACACGTAGGCAAGATATTGTTTTGGAAATCACAGGCTCTCTCTGCACGTTGCAATATTCAGTATTATATATCCTGAGTGTTGGTGGTATTTTGGGTGTTTATACTGTTAGAGGCTCCGCTCATCCCGTGATCCTCTACTGGGAGACAGACGGGTCATGTTAGTTTATTCCACGTCAGTAGAGTGGAAGCCTCGCTTCTTGCAGGCCGGCGTTCGATCCTCCGATGGCCCAAGTTGTTGGCACCGTTCCTTCTGTCTTACCCCAGCTCATTCTCATATCTCTTCCAAGTGCTGACTTAGCGCTTACTGCTCATAATTGCTTAGTTTACTTCTCGCTTGTTAATATATATATTTTATAGACATTATCAATACAGCCGGTTCACACGAAAAATATACCAACCCTTATTTATTATTTGAACCCTAAGGAATTCTTCTAACCCTTTATTTTCCTGAAAATATTAATGATGGAATAATTATTCAACAATTCCGCAGATTATATACACTGTATCGATGTATACACAGTGAGAGTTTACTTTGGTCCTGAACAATATACTCTAAGATACGAACACCACCATGAAGATGTCTCCCATGTAAGGGGTCTGCCTCCACCACATCACTTCCTTGTCCATTCCATTTCCTAACTACTCTGACACTGAAAACAAAATTCTGACGTGTTTCTGGCTCATTTGGGTACCCAGTTTCCACCTGGGTTGTGTAAGTGCCACCCATCTTGTCTTTCTTTTCAATTCCATGAATTTGTATGTGGTAATCGTGTCTCCCCTAACCCTTTGGTTTTAGCGACGTGACCTTCAATTCGTGTAGCCTTTGTGTGTATTACTCACCTATTTGTGCTTGCGGGAGTTGAGCTTTGGCTCTTTGGTCCCCTCTCAACTGTCAATCAACTGGTGTACAGATTTCTGAGCCTACTGGCTCTGTCATATCTACATTTGACATTTGAAGTGTGTGTGTGTGTGTGTGTGTGTGTGTGTGTGTGTGTGTGTGTGTGTGTGTGTGTGTGTGTGTGTGGTGTGTGTGTGTGAGCGTGCGTGTGCGTACGTGCGTGCGTGCGTGCGTGCGGTGGTGTATGTTGTGGTGCCTCCATTAGCATCGTTACCATTACTCTAGGGAGCACAACGAGAAGGTATGGGTAGGATTACGGGCGATTATCAGAGCGAAAGAGGCGATATATGATAGCATAAATTTGGACAAAGTAGTGGGCACTCGCACATATTCTGTGACACTGAAAGCT